>JZLH01S0624866.1:607-33107 GCA_001188425.1 Eucidaris tribuloides | reverse complement strand
AATCTGATGCAAACAAACGCAATAACTGCCCATCTACACTCGATCACTCCATCCATCCTTGTGAATTTCTTTGACCCTAAACCAAAGATACCTGATTGAACCAATGTTGTGTTTTGAATTTTAGTTTTATGGTTATGCGGAAATCAAGTCGTAGCAGCTGATGCGGTCTTTTAGTGGTTGGAAGAAAATTTCTAGTTAAACAATGATTTAACCGCGTCAAAACAGCTTACACCAGGATTTAAAATTAATATCATTGGATTGATGGTCACTATAAACTTTCATATGTGCAGCTAATGTACACGTACGAAAATCTTGGATGACCTTGGCTGTTCGCAGACAATACCTGAATGTCAAAATTGCTGACACCAAGCAAACAATGTGGCTGTTAACTTTCAAAATGCAGCTGATATTTAGGGCGTTGTCAAACACACCTTGCCCGATAAGATAAACAAACGTCCCCCGAATAAAAACTTTGTGAAAGATAATCCGTTAGTGAAAGTCGTCTCCGTTGTTGCTCGAGGTTTTCGATCCATTTTCTTTTAAAATGCACAAAACTTTCCCCCGGATTGAACGGATTTTGACTAACAAGGTATGCATTCGTCACACCATAAACCGACAAAAAACGTACGTGTGAGCGGAGGCGACCGGATTGAAACTGTTGCTCTACGTCGGACGTCCGTTAACGATGTCCGACAAAGAGTGGCAGGTGCTTTAGCTGTACATTATGTTTAAGCAAATCTTGGAAGACCATGGAAAACCATTATGAGAGAATCTTGGAAGACCTTGGCTGTTTGGCAAAATTTCAATTGCGCGTACTCCTGCCGGTGTCGATTACGAATTCATGAGAGAGTTCATTGGCCGTTTGGTGGGTTATTTTTATATAATTTTTTTGAATATCAATAGTCGTGGAAAATGGGGAAAGTCGCCCTATTTTACGAGTAATATGATATAAATTACAGGTTTTGCCTCTTCGTACAACGTATAGCCTGGAATACAATCGTCTGAACAGCCTTTGTCTTCAGTCTTCAATCACTTTAAACGGATGTTAGATACTCTGAGACCTGTTGCTCTATCAACTGTTTAAGAAGTACTTTTTGCAGTTGTATTGTGCTCTAACAATAGACCTTTCTGGTGTGAACTATTACTTGAAAGAAAATAATTAGTTTACATGTCTGTATGCACGAAGACAATTCTAACATTATCACTCATTATCCTTATGTATAAGAATATTGGATTCGGGAAGTGGACAAAGTTTAGACCGAAACTTTCATTAGCCTGATAATTCATCGCTGAGAAACTAACAGAAAACTTAAAGTTCTGGAACGTACGTGATTGGATGGACAATAACACTCTGTGGGTCTCACACAAACCTTCAAATCTATCGACGTTTATAAAGTGATCATAAACACGTCAGTACTGTAGCAAATTCGGCCCAATTTTCCACACAACAAAGAGTTTAAGAGCCTTGAACAAGAGGCTACAAGTTTCAGATTGACAAGTGTCAGTAAAGATATAAACAGATCATAATGTGTCATGCTGGTCATAAAAAAGCCTGACATCAACCTTGCTGTATATTTCAATTAGAGGTAAAGAGTAATAGTTCTTATGTTTTAACCCAATGTACAACGGTTAAAAACCTATAAAACGTACACGTTAGAAGCGTGGTTTGTTAGGTTGCGAAAGATAAATCATCGTTAAAGTGTTTACTCTGCTATGATTTTATATCCTCAAATAAAATAAACCCGTTTAGCCTCAAGGAAACTACAATTTGCTATTAAGGATTAACCAGTCTAGTCCCATAGGCAAGAAATTGTGTTGTGTTTTGGACTAAAGCTTCCACTCACTGTATGATACAGAAAGGATTAATGACCATAAGGTCATTAGTGGACAACGTCATAAGGAATGTCTCCTACGGAAGAATATGTGGAGGAGAACTGAATCGAAGCTCCATACAAGCCCCCCCCCCCCACCCTACAAACAATGACTAAGGTTTCGGGGGCAAAGGCAGTGCCACACAGTTACTTGGGCTATACATTTAAACTATTTTAATTCCAGGCTGATAAGAAAGACAAAGAGTTATCTCATATCTTTGTTATGAAGACATAATAATTATGAAACATGAAAGGGGTGGGGCTTCCCCATCTTTCTAAACACCAGATGATATTATGCCAGTCACACGTTGTCAGACACGAATAGAATCGAAACAACAAATCAAACACGTCTTACAGGAATTATTGGTATCTTCGATAGATTTCCTCTTGTAGTGGTATAAGTATATCTTTTGCGAGATCTTTTGTTCGATACCTCTTTCATTACCACACTCAGAACATTACATGCGAAATCTATGGACTTTTGTCTCATTGGTATTGATAGGGTAGAGAGACAAATTAGACGGAGCTGCTTTGCTGCTTGGTTGATTCATGTTAGCTCTATGGTTGATCTATGCAGTACTGTGGTGAATTCTGAAAACAGCTTCCATAATCAAAGTTGGGGAAGGGGGGGGGGGGCCGAAGCGAGAAACCGCATCATCGGATTAAGGTTTGTAGTATTTTTCGATGCTGAACATGATGCAAGGCAGGGACATTTCCATGTACTCCACCAGCATATAACCCACATTTGTGTATAATGTATTGTTGGTATTAGTGGTCTGGAGTTCATGGGCTATCCAGGATGGTATAGCGCTGCGTTCCTTAAAAAAAAAATCAAATTCATGCAAAGCAAAACAATTGTCGATGTCTCTTTCTTTCATGAAACGAGCTGCACTACAGAGGTCATATTCAAAATCAGAAATAAAGTTAGTTTTATACTCCATACAAATAGATGCATATCTAACATTTTAAAACATGTACGACGTATATTACTGTGATCAAATATGTTTATTTAGGCCTATTCACTTTTACTCTTCTGTTGCAGATCCATCTGTTTAGACCTGGGCGCCAACAAAAATCAATCCAGGGAACAGTGGCTGCATTTGAAACGCCAGGTATGTGGAACGCCATTATACATATTCGTTTATTTTATTGTATTTTGAATTGCATTGTTCCGTAGTATGAACAGTGTATGTATTAAAGGTATTGGCTAACATTTACCACAGTTAAAAAAATCTGAGCCGCATGATTCCTCATGTTACCAGTGTCTTTGATGAGGTCTAAAAATGAAGCCCTGAAAAAATTGTATTTCAAAATGATTATTTAGTGCTTTAAAAAAGTGACAATCGTAAGTTGACCAGATTCACTTGCCCATTTCCTCCCGTAGACTTACTGTGCGTACACCTAAGTTAATAAAACTCGCCCCGAGTTTTATTGTTTATTCATGTATAACTTGCCATTGGCAGTGTAACTTTCCAAATTTTTGTATTCTAGGGTATTTATTTGTCCATTTGAGCACTACTATGTAGCTCAGATATCAAAGTTTGACATTTTTTTTAAATTGAAGCTCCACAATGTTAGCCTATCACTTTAAGGAATTTCAGGCCTTTTAACTGGTCCTACTTTTCCTACCTTTTCCTATTTTTTGTGATAATCCTAATTTTCCTATTTTTCCTCTAAAAATCGTTATTTTCGTACTTTTTATCAACCCCCCCCCCCCCCTGTTTCGGTGGGTTTTGTATTTGTTTTTAGTTGAGTAGTCTTTACAGGTTGTTGGTGAGAGTATTGTAACTACTAACTACCACTACCATTATCATCTGTCTGTGCATGAAATTTACCGAATTTCATTTATCATTTTTCTGATTCCTCATTATGTCGGTTTCATTGATGTCTTTAGTTTTTGATTGATTTGATTTGATTTGTTTTATTTCGTATTTCAACAGAATACATGAGTATACATTGATTACAAGATATAATCAGAAATGATATAAAGTAATACATACAACTTGAACGTCCACATAGTGTATATTCATTTAAATGATAATACATATTTATATATACAACCACAAAGTATTATAAATTGAAATACGAGGAGGCCTACTAAGAAGCTATGCTTGTACAACTTGTAGTTCCAGTCCTTTGTCAACACTTCTCCCAGAAAATAACTTAAAAAAAAAAAATGTTAAAATTAATTTTTGATTAGTTGGATATCTTTTTACACATGTGACTTCATCACAGTTACCTCATCAAACCTGATGTTGATGATTATTTATTTTGTCTGATCGCCCAGATGAAGAAGATCAAGTGATAATCCCCCTTGCATAACTCAACAAAAGTTCGGCAGTAAAACTAACAAATGAATCATAGTTTAATTGACAGGTAATGTCATATTACCTTATCTGTCACCGTCGTGTATACTGTGCGATAATACCATTAGGCATTAATTCATTAACCATTTTTCTTTGTCTCCGTACAGGTTGCTTCCACGCGACAGGTGATAGGGAATTCTGTCTCAGTAGAGGTGAGTCGAAAGTCGTGCGAAACAAGGTTGCCAGTTTTTCTAATTCTCAACCCGCCAAATTACCCGACAAAATCGGTGAAAATCCGCCAAATTTGCATCTGTTGCATTTTACAGGTAGCATGCACTCGTTGTGGTTAGAAATGACGTTGTACTCAATTTATAACACCTTTGAAACCTAGTTCTGCCGCGGCCAAAAAATATGGGCGCCACGATTTACGCGCCGTCAGATTTTGCACGTGAAGTACGTATACTAGTATGCGCGCTACTACTTTTGGACCACAATCCAACTCTGTGTTTTGGACCTGTACCGCGGCTTGATGGAGTAATTGCCGCGAAATTCGAATTTGCCTATTTTTATTCTTAATTTTTTTTTACTTTGATAATTATTTTTTCAGGTATACCTGCAAACCGCCAAAATACAGCCAAAAAGCCGTTTGGCGGGCACTTCAATTTTCTGCCCGAAGTGAAAAAGAAGTGAAAACCGCCAAATCTTGTGTTTTGGGCCTGTAAACCGCCAAACTGGTAACCCTGGTGTGAAACTTTGAAAGTACTGTGGTAATGTCGGTAGAGGGAGACTTTGGTGGTGCTCCAAACACCCCATTCATATTTTTGTCAGCAAATCCACCGGTATTGCCGGTGTAGCAGAATTTTCGTTCCTGGATCCGGGGGAACGGATCTCGAGATCTGTTCGCCGATACTTCTTCCGGAACGAATGTAGGGTTAGGGTTAGGGTGGTTCCGGGGATTCCTGTGTAAATTGTGAAAACCGAAGTTCCTCCCATTTTCTTCAGTAGTAGGATAGTTGGGTATTTAATTTTGTCGGAAGAATATAGTCCGAAACCCCTTCCCCACACTGTGCCACACACAATACACTCATACTCCACACACGCATTTTATGACAGTTTTAGGGATTGACGCCACCGAACCCCTTAGTATAATCTTACACTGTAAAAGTATTTCACACTTTTAAAAAGTCTTGAACATGCTTAACTGAAAATCATAAAGACATTTAGTTACAAATTCTGTCTATCACCTATGATATCAAAAGTTCATGTGTATATCTGGAACACTTTATAAACACTTGAACACGTTTAATATCAAATCCTAAACAAAGGTATTTAGATCTTAACAAAAAATGTTTGTTGACGCGTTTATGATTTTCAATTTTAAGTGTTTTGTGCTTTAATATCAAACGTGTTCAAGTAGTAGTAGTAGTAGTAGTAGTAGTAGTAGTAGTAGTAGCAGTAGAAGGAGGAGGAGGAGGAGGAGCAGTAATGATGATGATGGTAAGTATTTATTGTCCGTTCCCTTTTGGGTGGCCTCAGGTGATTCACAAATGTTATGATGTGCCGCTTATTCACAAGTACTATTGTTGTTTTCGTATTATGTTATCTGCGGTGTGCAGAAATGGGTGGGTGGAATGGATGGTTGATAAAAGAATGTCGTGCACTACATGACCGGAACCACATCGAAACAGAGTGTTTGTTTGATTTAATAGAATAGACATCTTCCCATTAAAATAATTTCATGACTTCCTCGGATGAGCTGCGTAACATTATAACAATTGCAGACGCGGATAATCATAGTGACAGTGTATTGCGAGTACCAATCGTAAAATGTTGCAGAGGGTTGTAACCACTTTTTTACTCTTCTGTTGCAGATCCATCTGTTTAGACCTGGGCGCCAACAAAAATCAATCCAGGGAACAGTGGCTGCATTTGAAACGCCAGGTATGTGGAACGCCATTATACATAATTGTATTTTGAATTGCATTGTTCCATAGTATGAACAGTGTATGCATTAAGGAATTTCAGGCCTTTTAACTGGTCCTACTTTTCCTACCTTTTCCTACTTTTTTTGTGATGATCCTAATTTTCCTATTTTTCCTCTAACAGCCGTTATTTTCCTACTTTTTATCAACTCCCCCTTCCCCCCCCCCGTTTCGGTGGGTTTTGTATTTGTTTTTAGTTGAGTAGTCTTTACAGGTTGTTGGTGAGAGTACTGTAACTACTAACTACCACTACCACTATCATCTGTCTATGCATGAAATTTACCGAATTTCATTTATCATTTTTCTGATCCCTCATTATGTCGGTTTCATTGATGTCTTTAGTTCCAGTCCTTTGTCGACACTTTTCCCAGAAAATAACTTTTAAAAAAGGAGTAAATATTAAAATTAACTTTTGATTTGTTGGATATCTTTTTACACATGTGACTTCATCACAGTTACCTCATCAAACCTAATGTTGATGATTATTTATTTTGTCTGATCGCCCAGATGAAGAGGATCAAGTGATAATCCCCCTTGCATAACTCAACAAAAGTTCAGTAGTAAAACTAACAAATGAATCATAGTTTAATTGACAGGTAATGTCATACTTACTTATCTGTCACCGTCGTGTATACTGTGCGATAATACCATTAGGTATTAATTCATTAACCATTTTTCTTTGTCTCCGTACAGGTTGCTTCCACGCGACAGGTGATAGGGAATTCTGTCTCAGTAGAGGTGAGTCGAAAGTCGTGCGAAACTGGGTTGCCAGTTTTTCTGATCCCCAACTCGCCAAATTACCTGCCAAAATCGGTGAAAACCGCCAAATTTGCATCTGTTGCATTTTATAGGTAGCATGCTCTCGTTGTGGTTAGAAATGACGTTGCACTCAATTTATAACACCTTTGAAACCTAGTTCTGCCGCGGCCAAAAAATATGGGCGCCACGATTTACGCGCCGCCAGATTTTGCACGTGAAGTACGTATACTAGTATGCGCGCTACTACTTTTGGACCATAATCCAACTCTATGTTTTGGACCTGTACCGCGGCTTGAAGGAGTAATTGCCGCGAAATTCGAATTGGCCTATTTTTATTCTTATTTTTTTTTTAACTTTAATAATAATTTTTTTCAAGTATACCTGAAAACTGCCAAAATACAGCCAAAAAGCCGTTTGGCGGGCACTTCAATATTCTGCCCGCCAAAAGAAGTGAAAACCACCAAATCTTGTGTTTTGGGCGGGTAAACCGCCAAACTGATAACCCTGGTGTGAAACTTTGAAAGTACTGTGCTAATGATGGTAGAGGGAGATTTTGGTGGTGCTCCAAACACCCCATTCATATTTTTGTCAGCAAATCCACCGATATTGCCGGTGTAGCAGAATTTCGTTCCTGGATCCGGGGGAACGGATCTCGAGATCTGTTCGCCGATACTTCTTCCTATCTGCTGGCCAAATTCCACCGATTGGTTCTAGGAGACCCTTTACTGGCCGGATAAGATATTCTGTGATACCAGCAAAGTTTGAATTTTAGGGCCATTGTTTCTATGTTTTTTCCTTAGGTTTTCCGGGGTTATGTCGATAAATTCGATCTTTCACAACCAATTTTTCTGTCTTACGGTTGTGTTGTGAAACCTTCATTTTCGGGGATTCCTGTGTAAATTGTGAAAACCGAAGCTCCTCCCATTTTCTTCAGTAGTAGGATAGTTGGGTATTTAATTTTGTCGAAAGAATATAGTCCGAAACCCCTTCCCCACAGACAATACACTCATACTCCACACACGCATTTTATGACAGTTTTAGGGATTGACGCCACCGAACCCCTTAGTATAATCTTACAATGTAAAAGTATTTCACACTTTTGAAAAGTCTTGAACATGCTTAACTGGAAATCATAAAGACATTTAGTTACAAATTCTCTCTATCACCTATGATATCAAAAGTTCATGTGTATCTCTGGAACACTTTATAAACACTTGAACACGTTTAATATCAAAACCTAAACAAAGGTATTTAAATCTTAACAAAAAATATTTGTTGACGTGTTTATGATTTTCAATTTTAAGTGTTTTGTACTTTAATATCAAACGAGTTCTAGTAGTAGTAGTAGTAGTAGTAGTAGTAGTAGTAGTAGTAGCAGTAGAAGGAGGAGGAGGAGCAGCAGTAATGATGATGATGGTGGTAAGTATTTATTGTCCGTTTCCTTTTGGGTGGCCTCAGGTGATTCACAAATTTTATGATGTGCCGCTTATTCACAAGTACTATTGTTTTCGTATTATGTTATCTGCGGTGTGCAGAAATGGGTGGGTGGAATGGATGGTTGATAAAAGAATGTCTTACACTACATGACCGGAACCACATCGAAACAGAGTGTTTGTTTGATTTAATAGAGTAGACATCTTCCCATTAAAATAATTTCATGACTTCCTCGGATGAGCTGCGTAACATTGTAACAATTGCAGACGCGGATAATCATAGTGACAGTGTATTGCGAGTACCAATCGTAAAATGTTGCAGAGGGTTGTCTGAACTTACCAGTCCCACAATCCCACGCGACGGAAACCATCCGCGAGCTAGTCATGGATCATCTTCAGACAAAGTGGACATTCTTTGAACACCGCTGGTAAAATGCGATGTTTACGGATGTTTTAGGATGACAGTTACATACCAGTTCAACAGATTCATCATCTTTACATCATATAGGCAGTGGATCTCATTTTGCAAACATCCCCAAAACCAGAAAGATAACCCATGCCCTTGCTATTGATGAAGGGCATGTCTGTGAAATCTGGGGTCAGTGATTACGTAGAATTTTGAAAATGCGAAGATTTAACAATAGCTGATTTAGTAGTGTACGTTCTATGTACGGAATTTTTTCGCTCGTGAGGAAAAAAATTCAACATCAGAACTGATACGGTAACTATAATTCACTAAAATGGTTTTTACTCCTGTATTTTTGCTGTGAGGTTGCCCAGGATGGCATTTTCGTTCTAAATGCCATTGTATTTCATAAATGTAATTTCTCTGCTGCAACAAGCGATCCACTGCCTTTAACATTTTGCGTTACTAATAATTGAAAAAAGTATGCACTGTATTCAGATAAGTCTTCTTCTATATTCGTATCAAAGCAAGAACAACTTATCTCCCGTCATGTTCATTGAAAATTATAGTAGCATATCCCGCGGTAAAGAAATACTTGGATTAGTTTAAAGTTGTGTCAGGGATGTGGCAAGTCCATTACTTCCCTTCGCAATTAATACAATACAAACGGCTAGTTTAGTCTTACAAATGGGTGCTGAAAGTTTGATGATCCATCACGGCATGGAATTTGTTGTTTTATGAGAAAAAACTAATAACCGACAGTTACCGAATGTTGTTCTTTTCCCGTGAATTTCAAAAAACAAACTTTGCTTGCAACCTGCGATCGCCCGGTTATTGTGTAACGTCGCGAAGACCCAGCGGCAGCGCACCTTGATCTTGCGTCAACGTGCTAAACCCTGCCGCACGACATTTTAGCTAACGCTGATCGCCAGCAATTTTGCGAACGGCACGTGCACGTATTGACGATCGCAGCGATTTTTTGAAAATGCTTCCCAGTAATTTGAAAAAAGTATTGAAGTTTATAACCGTCCAGATTTTCACCAAATCAATATTTTACCCAGTCTCTTTGAGCAGGTGTTTATTTATATCAATCTTGCAACACCTGATATGATTTTCAGCCTGATTTAATCATTCAATTTAGATGATTTTTGACGTGCAATCAATAACACAATCTTTAAGCGGGCTCTTTTGAAATAGAATAGCCCTCTGCCCCTCGTAAAGAGTTTGAAATTTCGTATAGATTGTACGATGGCTATTTTTTCGCGGTCGCACACTTCGATTACCCTCACAAAACATAATCTTAGTCCACCGGGTCGTTCATAGTGGCAACCGATACTTCATAGCATTAGCTACTATACAGTCTCTGGAATTCTTTCCAGATCACAATTAACAAATTATCTTCTTTGGACGCATATTTTTAAGCTCTCAAAAACCCACCCTTTTTCATAATTTTTGACAGTGCATTTCTTGTCCGTACAGATTAATGTTACACGTGAACTGCATATTTGTATAGCGCAAACTTGTATAGTTAGAAATGCTATAAGCTTTCAGTTTGTATTGCACGTGAATTATATAAGTAAATTAGCATTCTGAGCTGTTCGTTTCAACTGGTACGTAGCTAACTGAAGGATTTTCATAAACCAATAGGCCTAAATGAATAAATAATGGATGATTATTATTTGCCAAATCAATGCATTAAATATGTTTTTATTAGTACCCTGTAGTAGTTTCGATAACATAACAGGAAGAAAAATAAAATGGCGAGGCGGTTTATTATAGTTTTTCTTATTGTAATTCTTATTCGTATATTATGATTATGATTACGATTATTATTATTATTATTATTATTATTATTATTATTATTATTATTATTGTTATTATTATTATTATTATTATTATTATTATTATTATTATTATTATTATTATTATTATTATTATTATTATTATTATTATTATTATTATTATTATTATTATTATCAATTAATTTCCAAACAGTTCACGTGGAACACGCTGCAGCCCCTATCGAGCCCCAAGTCAACAACCTCTGCCGCAACAGCTCGACCGGTCTTCTCCGCGTCTCGTTGTCGTGGCTCCCTCCCCTAAGTAACCGGGCATATCTTCGTGTACTCGGTCAGCTACGGGGTGGTCGTCACACCAGCGCCCGACGTGACGGGTGAGGGCCCGGCATTGTCGCTGAATACCATTAACGTCTTTCCGTCAGTTCAGAATAATTCCAATCACACGGTAAGATAACAATGACAAAGTGATTTGGAAAAATGCTGAATGCGTCAAGAAGTGTTCTTAGTGAAAAGTTAATAAAATATAATTTCAAAATCAAAATATATCTTTTGTTTGAATTAACATTATCGAGATGCTATTTGCTATTAATGATCATTGATGACAAATCACTCGGGGATTAGGTCTACTAATGTAAAAATAACGTTGACTCAATTTTGCATCCTTTTATATATGTACATTTCAAACCTTTAAAGGTGTATTGTGAGAATTATGGCACATGGTGATAGAGAACAATAGAACAATATCGCCGAAACAGCTAAAGGAGTGGAGCTTATTGATTCAAAAAGTGCATAAATTGATACAGCACGATTAACACACGTCGGGCAGCATCATCGGCCACGTCAGGTCAGCTCAAGGCCAGCGCACGTGCGATCCGATTGGTTGGGAAGAATTGACAGTTACCCTAAAATCTTTCTAACTTATTAGTTGCCGGCTACATCTTCCTCTATTTACAAACTGTACTCGGACCTTTGCCGTTTATAATTTGGAAATATTACAAAATAAATACAAGTGATAATAGTTGGGTTAAAATTCATCTACGATGATTATCATTGTTGAAGTATTGTGAGGATTTGTTTTATTTCAAGAAAGGTATGAACATCCCTGGTGAACATCTATCTGCCAGAATTTTAACGACGTTGTCACGGGGTGGTTGGAGATTATATATCGTCTATATGTTCTGGAACTTGGAGATTCAGCTCAACATAAAATTAATTTGAAGAGCAATCACAAAAATCTAACGATGTTGTAGCACTGCAACCTCCAGAAGCCTCATGAATGTCAATTCAATTCTCACTGATAAATCTCATATTTCGTGCACACAAAAATGCATGCTTTACCAAGAGAACAATTCGCATTGAACAGTATGCTCCATTGTCTCGCACACTGTATAACAGCTGAACATTGAAAAAAAATCGTTAAATTGGAGCTGATTTTAGCACATCTTTTGATAAGCCCTTTTATAGTGTGTTTGTTTTTTTAAATCAAGAACACATTCTTCAAAACTTGATAATGTTCGCTATATAAAGGGGCGTTACTGTTGTGGTAAAGGTGAAGTTATTCAACCCCCCCCCCCCTTCATAGGCGTCAAATGTGATAATTTCTCCTTAGTGAGTGTTCAACCTATGTGGTTGTGCTGCTAATGCACAATAATGTAACAAATGTAGATCTCAAGGTGTATAGGTCAACCTAATAGAACGTGTCAGGCGAATCTCGTGAGGTGTTCCAAACAATGTTGTGCCCAGTGGATTACGTAGATTTGTTGGAAGTCATACGACGAGAACCATAATGTTTTTCTCCACATTTTCAGTGAACAAGCCACGTGATACACTCTCCCGATACATCGCTTGTCAATCGTCACATTGTCAGATCGTTATCGCGATACTATAGAGGCAGTTGAGAATTAGTTATCAACACCCCGATAGCAATCGAAGAGATATCATCAGCTCCCACCTCTGCTGCGAAGAATAACTTCCAAACCTATCCCTCCCCGTCATCTCCCTTGGCTGAAGTGTATGTTAGTCCCGTGATAGTCGAATCGAACGTCGTCCAAAAGTTATGGTCGGTCATTTTAACCCACTCTCTTCTATTTGTCAACTTTCTTTTTGACAGTCATGCAATTAAGCTAGACAATAAACAATAATTGCTTTCCTCTTCTTCAAATGGTTAGAAAGACAAAACTACTGGTTGTTGTATTGTGTGTCGTATAATGATCATGTCTTTGTCACGCAAACACTATTTATATCGTTAAAGAAATTGCAGATAACAATTACGTATTCAATGTGGCGTGCAAAGACTTGGAAGTTCAAAATTTTAATAATGTATGGAATATAATGGGTTACCTTTATATTGTGAAAGGTACCTTTAAATTGTAAAAGGTATATAGCACCAAGTGGAGTTGAAATTACAAATTTAATGTTAAATGTGACAATACGGCATGCAATATTGCATGACTATTATGCAAATTTAGAAGTTTCCCGTTTAGTTTCTGTTTGTAGTTCAGCTGTGAGCTTCCAGTAACATTCATGTCAGTGTTCTTATCATTATATCGTAGGAAATTGAAATGATTGGCTAGGAAGTACATAAAAGCGTCGTATGGTGTGTATTATAGGACATGGATGTGTTTGATCCGATGCAATTCCTTATGTTTATGTGTTCTGTCAACTACATTTTATTTTTTTTTAATTCCCAAGATCCCAATTCAAAGAAAATGTGTAAAAAAAAGTCGTATGGTATACTGACATGTATAATCTAGGTAACTTAAATTATATTATTCTAAATGAAATGTTTTCTGCATGGAAACGATTCATTGTTTTTATTCAAATATGAACTATCCATTTTAAATGTACTTTATCCGTTTCACATCATTCTCGTTGTTTGCATAATCACGCGATTGGGTTATTTCATAAATTGTATCATAACTAAAAAAAATCCCCCTTTAGTTGGATTTGACGCTGACATAATTTGCTTGCCTTCCTTAAAATCTGTTTTCAGCTATTCGAGAATATACCGCGAAGAGTTATGATTCCCTGGATAATAATTATACTGACATGTACAGTGTATGTGTCATTACCAATTAGAATTAATAATTAACTTTTTTGCAGTTCGGTCGCATTTTGTTTAAACAGTCTTGACACAAATTTTGACAAACATAACCTTACCGATACGCATAAACTTACATTTCACAATTTCTTTGCAAATATTTTTGAGAAAAGAGGGATGGCACACTTGTAATACCTTGCAATATCTAAGTTATTTGCCCGGTGTTTATGTGAATAAAACACGTGGTTAGCTATAAACGTACGATAACGCATGATAATTTGTTAATTACATCAGCTGTAGTTACTTGCGACGCAATAATCTATAATATGATAATGTCACGTGTAAAGAACAGGGGTGTCGTAAGTAGACTGGAAATAGCATGTATAACTGTAATGAGCTACATGTATATGTCATAATCATTGTCATTACAATACAATTAGTTCTTGTATAGCGCATTTCCAATTTCAGAACTGATCAATGTATTTTACAACTTGTACAATTATATAAAACTACAAGAAAACAAAAATGTTTTTAGCTCCCTTCTGAATGTATGTATCGAAGCTGATGAGCGCAGCTCCTTTGGCAACTTATTCCAGACTATTGGTCCACAATAATGAAAGCTGCGCTCACCAGCTTTCGTGTTAGCATGTGGTAAACGGAGTGCTGTAGTGTCTGCATTTGAGCGTAACTGGTAATTTGACAGTAAACGAAACTGAAGTAGGCAAGACAGATATTTTGGAGCATAGTTATGTAAACATTCATATGTGATAAATGCCAAAGTAATATTGTTAAATCGTTTCTTTAATCAACAGGACCCAAAATTATCAACTAATTTACAAGGTCTTGACGAAGGGAAGCTGTACTATGTCAGGGTAAGTCTCGTCTCATTAATATTATGTACACAGGGTCTAAAAAAGATGCGATCAGAATTTTTTACTTTAAATACGCCCCATTAAAAAAAAAAACATTATTTGGTGACATATTTCATTTTTATACCAAAATATGTTTGCTGGAACTCTTTCTTTCATCTCATTTGTTCTGTCAATCGATTTCGTGTTTTATAATCTAAATCATTAAATCATTAAAGAGCCTTCAAATGATTGTCTGTCCTGACCTACAAAACTAAACCAATATCCATAACGATGACTGACGAAATCGCTATTAAATGTCACATGAGCACCTTTTTTCGTGATAAAATCATAAGCACCGATTTGAAATAAAAAAGAACAAACAGTAATGATCGGTGTCTAAATCAAATATCGTTTCGTTAATGTTGACAGTTTTGACGTCTCTGTGACCATTTTCCTCTAAAAGACATATGAATAAAAATGACAGAAAATTTACTTCTTGGAATTGCGAAAAATTGGACTTATTGATGGACAAGACCGATTGAGATAAAGCAAAGTGTGTTTAAGTGTATTATCATTAATGTGACAACAAATAAACTCACATTTTGACAGATCTTTTGATGGCATCACCATTTTTATGTTTCGCCAGAGTTGCAACCATGTATCCATTTAAGATATTTTGATTTTTTTTCTTGCTGTCTCCTCTAGCTACAATTTGAATTCGCTGATGTTTATCCAATGTGTCCAAACATCGAAGAACGCATTATTGAACAAATAACACCCTCCTCCGATTTCATCAACTTTATCTTATGATCTGATTTTAAAAAAAAATACGAATTTATGAAATATACACAATTACATATATATCCTCCACAAAATTGGTATTATTCTGCTCATTCAGGCTTCTAAATGAATTTTATATCATTACCGCAGAACGGAACACAATACCTGGTCTCTTTGCCAAGAAATCTAACTGTCCCTTAGGGCTGTATGTATCAAAATGTACATTGCTTAATAATCCCCCTGTCAGGTGACGTATGTGCATCAAAGTTTCCATTGTTCAGAAAAATGTGGCAAATCGTTCTCTAATATTGAATTCGTACACAAGTTACTCACTGTTAGAGTCAACACTTTTGAGGGAACGAAAATGCAGGTCTACCTCTCAATCTCTAGTAACATGTTATTCAGTTAATATCTAAGGATGGTTTTCCCATGTATGTTCTCCTCAGGTGATTCCACCTCCCCCATCCCCACCCTAATATTAATGACAGAACAGGCGCGTTGTAGTTTTTTGGCAGGCAGTGCTGTTATTGTGTGAGGAACGAAAAGGGGTGAACATTTTCAAAACCTGACGAAAAATTGACGGTCGAAAAACAAAGTTGTTAGCTTGTCTGGCAAACAATGATGCTCGTGGGAAAGAGCGTGATGTTTTTTAAGTTTTGTGGAATTACGCTTTGCGGTTACTGACGTATGGGATGACATAATTCCCTTTTTTTTGGGGGGGAGGGGTGGAATTTACATTTTTGTCCGAAACTGTGTAGAGCTCCTTTTGAAGACTTATGATTTTCATAATATTTAAGGATTACAGTTTATGATTATTTTTTGAGGGGTGTTCAAAAATGTCCAAGAAACAAACAAGCAGGGGCGTCGATCCTGGGGTGGCCACCCCAATGAAAATATTGGGGGGGGGGGCAAACATATCGATATCCCCCCACCCTCAATAATTTTGACAACTTGAAAAATTCATAATATGCAATGCAAGGATACGTTTAAAAAGCATTGGAAAGCACAGTAAAACCATTAAACTTAGCATAAAATACTATCAAACATAAAAATTGTCACTTTTTAGGCGCGCTGAGCACGGCCAAAATTTTTGAATTTGTTCACTTTTGCCCCCGACGCCCCTGCAAACAGATTCGGTTTTTTTTTTCTCAAAATTACTCTACTTACTTTTGCCTGAATTTTGCTATACCCTTTATCCGAATTTCCATTTGTCCAAAATTGGAGGGGCTGCATAATGCCGCATGCCCCGCTCACACCACCGGGTTTAGTTTAGCCAATTACTAACCAATTTGATGTTGCAATGACCTTTACTCCAGATAACACCTGTAGTCGACTCGCCGAGTGATGGCAACAAATATCCCGGAAATGACGTCGAATTGACGTTCCTCACCGCCAACTGGACGGATCCAACAGGTGAAACGACAGGTAGGAAACACAGACAAGGATACTGTGCAATTGAAACGATAGGTAGAAACATATAGACATACAGACGGACAGACGGACTGACAGATATTTTACAATTGAAATGACAAGTAGGAAACACAGAGAGACAAACATACATACAAATTGACAGATGGACTGACAGATACTGTACAATTGAAATGACAGGTAGGAAACATAGAAAGACACATACAGGCAGACAGACAGACGGACAGACGGACTGACAGATACTTTACAATTGAAACGACATGTAAGAAGCACAGACAGACACATACAGGTAGACAGACAGGACTGATAGATCCTGTACAATTGAAACGACAAGTAACTAAGAAACACAGACAAACAGACGGACTAACAGATAATCTGCAACTGAAACAACAGTTAGGAAACAAAGACAGACAGACGGACTGACATACTGACATACTGTACAATTGAAACGATAGGTAGAAACACGGAAATACAAAGACAGACATACAGAGAGATATACAGAAGGACGGAGTAACAGACAAACTTTAAAAAGTATGATAGTGATACAATTTGTTGTGTCATGTTTAAATAGCTGAAAGACACCCCTCACTAAGTCATTCATAAAACTGGTTGGTTCACATTGAATATTTTTTATACAAATTTGACATTTTGTCACATTTTTTGTATGAAATGGGGAAAAAATTATGTACATTTTCTATGTATTTGTGGATATCTATTGTTTCGAAATAGATTACTTCACAATATTCATTCCAGCTTTAAAATCCTAACAGTCTTAAAACAAAACAAAAATGCATTTTTAGGAATCGTATACTATTATCTTCTTTTTCTTTGTACACAGCATTTTCTTCTAACATGCACGTGTAAAATGTAGTTGTTTGAAGTTGACTCTGCAGTCCAAAATTTGTTTAAAATGTGGGTTTGATCAAAGAGATTAGTTCGAAACGTTGTGGTGACAATAGAATAGTTTGTGAAAGATTGACAAAAAGGTTGTCTGATTGACCAAAACTATACCTGTGCTTTAGCAGTTAATGTATTGAGTGCCGTTTTGTCCCCAAGACGTACAACAGATACCTAACTTCAATACATAATTATTTTGATAACTTGATAATGTAGCTAACCTGATACGTAATAAGAATTTAATATGGGAGTAACATTTTCCCCTTTTGGGGGTGATGTGTCTTTCGATTAATGAGTTGCAAAATGCCCACGATATTGTAGGCCTATAAACGATAGAGTAGCGTCGTGAAGAATACAGTGCGGAACGTGAGTGCGTCCTTTGACTGGGCATAATGTCCGTTTTCATTTATAGCTAGTAGATATGCTTTAATGATAAAATGAAGTGATAATATGCAATTCATATAGTATTGCCACATCCATCAGAATTATTGTAAGGTCCCCGAGAGATAAGAAATGGAATATCAACTTGTCACTGATCTGTTTCTCTGATTTTCGTACTTTAATTCAATGCAATGTTACTATTGGCAGATAAGATTGAATCAATTCATGACATGTTAACACTTCATTTTTTGCACCTTTCTCTGTCACCTCATAGAAATCAATCTCGCCACACCGCCTTGCGACATATTTGATGACGTCACAATTGTAATCAGCACCAACGCGACGGAAGAAGAAGAGTCCAGATTCACGACGACCTTGACGACGATAGCAGACGACGAATCGACAGCGACACCAACGACGCCAGTCAAATATCCGCCAAGCAAAATGGCGCCCAAACACATCGCGCTTATAGCCGTTTTCACTATCCTTATCGTATCAGTCGTGATTGTATTCATTGTCATAACCGTCAAAATGACGAAGAAAGGACAAGCCTCCAAATTACCACAGTTTACCGGACTGCCAGCTATGTTGAGGAGACATAAATCGTCAGACGATAAAAAGAAAGACCTTAGCATGGCCGAAAAGGGCGCCAAACCAAAAAGCGAGGAAAAGACGAAGCCGAAAGAAAAAAGTATCAAGCCGAAGTCATAGAAGAAAATAATAATGTGTACTGTACATACGGGATTTTGTACATTAGACTATTATATTGAACAAATTGGAGCATTGTCATGATGTCGTGTAAATAATATTCACCTGAAAACGACAATATTTAACATTTTGATATCATAAATTTGACCGAGGTCATTGGACCTGTAGATGACAAGTTGTGAATAATGCGGAACCAGGCTCGACGAAACTTTATTTGTTGATTGTGTCTTCGGTTAATTCCATCTTATGTTGATCAAAATTGCAGGTAAAGGGACAAAACAGTCGGTTTTGTTGCAATTGTATGGCACAGACAAAATCAATAACCTTACAGCTAAAATGTATACACGCCGGGTTTTTTTGTTTTTTTGTTTTTACTTTCTTACCTTCTCTTGTAATTGAGAAGTTCAGACATGCATTACTTAGGCTAGTCACATTTTGACACAGTCATACGCACACACACACACACACACACACACACACACACACACACACACACACACACACACACACACACACACACACACACACACACACACACACACACACACACACACACACACACACACACACACACACACACACACACACACACACACACACACATGCAAACAATACACGTAGGCCTACCCTCCCATGCCAAAAGTATTGCAACATACGCTACAACGCATGTATTTTGGTTGAAGGGGTCTTTCTGTAGGTCTGTAATGATTTCCTCGTGAAGCTATCATTCGAAAATGAGAAATGATTCGAAATGAAGTCTATGAATAGTCTTTCCTTTATTCTACAAGGCGGAGAGATTATCCAATAAAGGCGCGCCTACGGCAGAGGGACTTGACCACAAAATGACACAATTTTCGCCTCCCTATAGGGGTGGGGTGTTTAATTCACCCTGGCATCGCAGAAGAGAGCACGTCACATCTTCATAAGACAGTAGTAAGGAGGATACACCCCATATTATACATAAGACCTGTTCAAGTTATAATTTGTTATTCTTTCTCAATTCTAAAAGCAGTTTACTATTGTGAGTATCCTAAAAGTTACTGTTATGTAACTTTTTATATTGGATATGATGAAGCCGTATAATTAGTAGCCGTTTTCTCCTTTCTGCTGTCTTATGAAAATAGTATGGGCACTTTCTTCTTCGCTGGGTGTGGTTGTCTTTCTTAAGCCGCTTCAAAGTAACATATTGACATTTTTGTGTTTGTTGACATTTTTGTGTTTCTTTCCAAACCATCAAAACAGTTTCACGACAAATATGAAACTGAACTACGATGCTAGGGTAAATTTAACACACCATCCCTTTATAGGGAGGCGAACAAATTTTAAATTTTGTGTTCCAGTCCCTGTACCGTGGGCGAAATTTTTTTCCCCATGACATTGACGCAATAAACCGCTGCAAAAACAAAACTGTACTGCGGGATTCGAACCCGGGTCAAAACGCGCTATCAATACAGCGAGCTATCCAATGTAGCCACACAAAGTGTCTCGACTGTTGACGTCTTCTTTAGCAATATATACCAACGGTTTCGAAAGTGCGAGACGTTAAAACCGTAGTGAAAGTACGCATGCGCCGTGCGAGAAAATCTCGTGGGAATAAAAATTTAGCGTACCGTGGGTGCGCCTGCACTGGATAATCTCTCCTCCCTGGCGAATGAAGCAGAAAGAATATTTAATGACGTCATTTCAAATCATTCGTCACATTCACTAGGACATCATTATAGAAATACCCCTTCAATCCAAAATGCATGCGTTATAACATATGTTGCGATACTTTTGGCATGAGGGTATATTAAACAAGCGAGTAATTGATGTGAGCTGATGCGAGTAATGATGTCCTAGTGAAATAATTATTGGAAAATGACGAATGATTTGGAATGAAGTCATTTAATATTCTTTCTCCTTTCTTCTCTCAACTTGGTTCCCTATTCGCTTGTTTAATGTACCCTCCCATGCCAGAAGTATTGCAACATATGCTATTACGCATGTATTTTGGATTGAAGGTGTCTTTCTGCAATGATGATGTAGTGAAATAATTATTGGAAAGTGACGAATGATTTGAAATGATGTGAATATTCTTTCTCCTATCTTCGCTAAGACGGAGAGATTATCTAATGCAGGCGCACTCACAAAAATTGTACATTTGTTCGCCTCCCTATAGAGGTGGGGTGTTTAATTCACATTAAACAGGCAAATGTAAGATACGCAATAAAACACATTAAGCGTTCTGTTTCTTTGAAAATTAAATGGTGGCAGTTTTATTAAATAAATATGACATGTTGCCTTGTGAGTTTTTATACATTTTGTTTAATTTGAATCAGTTGGAATACCTATTTCATCTAGTAATTTGTAAATCAATAATTTCACAGTGATACGTCGTGCCTTACTACACTAAATTTTAACTGGGCGTACAATACGGTTTCTGATATAACATTAGAAAACCTAAGAGTGACGAGTCTTTTATTATCAATATGCTATGGTGAAAACAGATATGTATCATTTTTTAGAACGACAGTGATGTCGCAGTACTAGATATGGTAATTCAAAATTAGTGTATCTACGCCATTTACATCGTGGACAGTTATACGTGTCCACAGATTATTATCGTACATGTATCTGTGGAGTATAATTGTGTCTCTTTGATGTGCACAATTCATGTTTTAATCTACCCGAGTAGAAATTTGTGCCTATCAAATAAAGCTCAGTGACATAATTGGGAGAAATAAAAATGCCTTTAGAACCAAACTGGTTGAAAGATAAACCAAATGTACACCAGCTGGAGTGGATCTCCTGGTTGGAAGGATTTGTCTTGAGTTTGTTTACTTGAGGAGAAACAAGCATGAATAGGCCAGCAGTTTAATTTTATCGGGGCACGATAGATTTATTCCCCATAGAAGGCTACACTACAAATTTGTCTGATACAAGGCAAACTGATGGACATTATTTTAAAACTAGCGAACCCGTGAAATTCCACGGTCCTAGCGGGTGAGGTTTATGTTGAAATTGGACCATATTGGCGGATAAAAATGACATGTAATTGCCCCCCATTAATGTGTAATGTTCTTTGCATACATTCTGGAATTTTCCTAAACTGCAGATTCATATTTATTTGTTTAAAAAATTATATCCATTTGATGGAAATTTTCGGAAGTTATTGTGAATACCATTTTTTAATGAATTTGTTATATTATGCTTTTTAAAAAAATTCATTAAGGGAAAGAACAATTTTTTTTTAGATTTCCATTTTCTGAAGTACCCGTACCCTTGTCCCTAAAATTCCGGGCCCGTACCCATGATCTCATACCCGTACCCCTGTACCGTATATACTTACACCCCAACCCACAGTCCATATCCATATCCGTACCTGTGCCCCTCATTTTGTATCCATTACAGCTGGGCCGTACCCATACCCGTACTCACAAGTCAAAATCCGTACCTCTTGTCTCGTTCCTGTACCTGTTCCCAATGGTCGGTACCAATCCAGTATCCACAGGATCATATCCTTACCTGTACCTCTCGTCTCGTAAGCGGCTGGCCCGTACCCATACCTCTCCTCTTGTACCTGTGGATAACCGTACCCATTTCATTGTGCCTATACCTACGTATTCATGAATATACTCTTAAAATGTAGGCTACATTTTTAAAATATAAATACAGAGTATAAAAAAAAAAAAACTGTACTCGAACCCATGCCAGCTGGCTTGTACCGACCGTATAACCCACCATACCCAATCCATGACACATAGCCCATATCATCCCATACCCATATCCATACCATACCCATACCATATCATATATACCAATACCCATAACCCATAATCCAATACCATACTGCATATCCGTACCCATAACTAATACGCATCCCGACCCATACCATAAACGTACCCCATATTCCGTCTGCTCATGCATCCGTACCCGTAAAACGCTGTTGGTAGTATTAATATTAATATAACAAGCATTTTTGAAACATGAATAAATAATTTTGGACAGAAAAATGCCTTTTATCCATTAAATGAAAAGCTGCACATATTCACAGAAAATAAAGTATGTTTTGCCAATTGTATCTACCAGTAAACAATTTCCGGCTGCCCGTCTCCAATTTTCGACGGCCATCGTCGTCTATCCCGCACAAATCCTGGGTGTTTGTAACGCTTACCGTACAGGTTCATACCCGTACGTACAAGGTATTCCCGTACCCGTACAGTTCATTCGCCCCCGCGTACCTTGCCCTAATCGGACCATATACTACATTCATACCATAGATGTCATGATACCCGACTGACTGCTGACTGTACCTTGTAGCCTGACCACAGGTCCGTAGGACCTATCCCATAACCGACCCCGTACCTTGTTCCTCCCTCTTGTACCTGTGATAACCTACCCATTTACCGCTTTTCGTGTACCCATATTTTTTCATATGTGATACCTGCGGAACCCAGTCAAACGACCCCATTAGCGCCGTAATCACGATACCCGGTAGGATCGATCTGCTTCGATCGTGGCTTGAGCAAAACGCAATCCAATAGCATTCACCGACTTCCATTATTAAGCCGCTAAATTTTATCGATAAATATAGGCCTACATTTGCTCCAATAGAAACAGACTGGTATACCCAGTGCAAACATTACATAGGCCCTATAATGACTCGTCCCAGACATAAAACATGTTTGCAAATAAATTGACTCTCGCGAGGTCCCAAATACCTGTGCCAACCGCGAGGTCAACAGGACCTTAGCTGTAAAGTCGTTACATCCAGGTAGGACAATCGGCTTGCGAAAACGCTTCCCAATAAAACACCGTGCCCTCTGCGCTCTCTGCACTATTACTCGGTTAAATTTATCGATAATCAGTATGCCAATAGAAAACCGCGCTAGGCCTAATACACGCAGTGCTTCATTCATTAAACTCGGCCGAGAGATAAAAACATGTTATCCATCGCAACGGTCAGACTGATCGATGCACCGGAGTCAAGTTCCGGCATTAGCAAGGCTGCGACGTTAGGGGAAAATCCCTATCGTAGGAATTTCAAGCCCACCGTAGGGAGTAGGAATCCGCTACGAAACTGACATCCGCAGGGGAGAGTAAGTTTTTGTTTGGGTGATTTGTAGGGGTTTTTTTTGACAATTTCCAAAGATAGATTTTCTAAAACTCTCGTATATCGTCTAACATTATTTGTAAATCCATTGCCCGGGGGGGGTCGCCTCACACATGCACGGCTGTCTCCCACCGTGTCCAATACGCTCATCTTAAAACAGTGCACCCTAAACGCGTAACCTATATAACCAAATTGCACCCTAGAAGCGTAACACATCAGAAAAATCTACCCTAGGTGCGGTGACTCCCAGGAAAACCATTATTCCTGATACCGCTACCGTGCGGAACAGGAAAGCACTAATTCTGATTACTCAAGTGGTAAACAGTGAAATCACTAATTTATACCCCGCACCAAGTGTTACTTCTCAACTAAAACATATGTACATTCGCACCTGTCGAAGAGGTTCACTTAACCAATTCATAAAATAATTCTCCTATGTTATGTGGAATGTTATTAGATCCGCAAAAAATTTGCACCCTAAATGCGTAATCTACATACCAAAACATGAGTACCCAAATGGCAGACAGGTGTGAGAAGCTATCCCTAATGGCGATTGCCCGCGATAGTGGCGAAAAAGCTACCCTTTTTCTCCAAGACGTCGACGACGTCCGAGCCTGGAAAAGGACTCCTTTACAGCTTTTTCTGGACGCGGTGGCGTAGCAGGCGTGTGGAGAGCGACCCCCCGGACCATTGTCCATGGTTGGTCACATGGTAATAATTATGAAAACCGTAATGTTCGCATGCAGGGCCCCAAATTCCAGGGGCACCAGGGGACATGTTCCGCCCCCCCCATGATTTTTTGAAAGGAGGGTACAAAATATCAATGCCCGCCCCCCACGATTTGGAGAAAAAACAATCTCGCCAAAAATTAGCGTCGTCCATGATACATGCTAAACCCAGAGTGCCAGACAAATGGGGATTAGCTCATAAGGACGTCAACATTCAGAAGTCGCTGTTTAAATTTCTAACGGTGGTCCAGCATATTAAGTTTGCAAAGCAATTTTAATAAAGGCTCTTGCATTAATTCAACACAGTGCCAAACTTGTTCGTTTTTTTTTATCGAGAGGAACGTATTGTGGTCCGAATCAACTCTGGCTTAGGACCACATACACAGTAGTGTGTGTGTCCACTAGACGGGCGTAACGTTTTGTCGCATTACAGCTAGACTGAACCAGCTTGACACCAGTGATTCTCCACGGAGTAGGGCCATACACTGCAATAGAAGTGTGTGATGCAACAGTTGACACACACACAACACCGCACACAGAGATTCTGATTGCAGCACGAGCGTGCAGTTGACTTGCACATGTTAAACGCCCGCCGTACAATGGTTATACAGACACGTGAGGAATTCCATTAACGATACGATCTCACGAGTTTTGGACTTTTTTGACATAGAGACAGAAATAATGCTTTAAAATACATTCTAGTGAAATAGGTGTGATGAAGTTCTTTTCTATCAGAAATTAATCAATGGCAAGAAAAAAAGTGGAATTTTATGTCCGACAGTCGAGGCGAGAACTGCCGAATTGCATGAGTATTTTGGTCGATAAAAACGGCCAACTGGACAATAACCGTTAGGCGAAACTGTGAGACGTCACCGCTACACTGCATTTCTCACCGGAACGACCCGGTGATGTACGCGCCGAGGTTCGTATCGATGCAAACGCAAAAGACTCGCGAAAATGCGCTGAAAAATCCCTCAACATTTTCGTCAAAAATAATGGGCCCCTGAGACAATAAACACTATCGCCGCATCGAATTTTGGGGTCGACGCCAGCGGAACGGTCGCCGTTCGGGAGCCTATTCCGTCACAAAATACCTTAAACAAAGCCAAAAATCGCCAAACCGCCAAATAACGACATTATTATAACAGACGAGTCAACTTTTGACTACAAAATCTTCATAGTAGAATCCCTGCATAGTTTACATGATTCTAGAATAGTTTTTACCCCAAGTTGAGGACTACCCCCAATCATGTCATTTACCTAGTTGTCGCAGTTGATACTATACAGACAGTGTGAGGAATGACAAGGGCGGATCCACAATTTCGACATGAGGGGTGGCGCTTACTGTTGGTGTCCAGAATTTCGATTTTTCAGAATGGAAGTTAAAGTCTCTAAATGCCCTTAACACAGAGAAAATATTACACGCTTGGTTAGATCCATTCCAACTATTCATATGTTTTTTTTAATTTAGTTACAATCGCCTTTCTAATAATTTGTCTTTTAAACCCGACATGATTGTTATTGACATTTGCCAAGAGTTTGTAAATGACACGCACATCATCAGTCCTCTAAATTTGAATCTGCAATTTCAGCTCATTCTGAAAGGCCCTGCTGAATGATTGCCTTGATACTAAAGGAAAACAAAAGCACATTTTTTTTTACTGTAATTTCACGTTTGACCAAATCATGACACATATTGTGCAAAAGAAATTTGGAGCCTTCATATTGTTATACTGTGCCTTATTTTTGACACAACGAAATGTCTAGTCATTATTGTACAGAGAATGATTTAAAGACAGTGTTTTTATTTGCACATCGTAGAATAGGCTAAGTTGCAGTCTGAACTTTAAAAGGTTATTTTCAACCCATATACCAACAGAGTGTAATAGAATGGAAATCTTTTGGCGTTACTTGCAATTCGATAAATGTAATATAGTGTATACCCCCACTGCGATTACTGACTATAAATAAAAGAAAAATCTATACACAGTCAATGGTGTGTGAAAACACAGGAAGAATGTAAAAGGCGCTGCTTCCCAAAATGATACGAGTTGTGATTGTCCACAAAGCAGTAAATTAACTTGGTTGTATAACGGAATACTGGGATTTTACTTTTGCAGTCTGCATACCATGAAATACCAATAATTCCTTAAAGGGCAGTGACATGATTGGGAGAGGTAAAAAAATACCTCAAGAACCAAATGAGTTGAAACATATACCGATATAAACACTGAACAGTGTTTGGTCGAGGAGTAACAAGCATAAATTTACCAGTGTTTAATCAATCTTCAGCCCTGATAGAAATTTATCCCATAGACAGCTACGTGTACGTAATAAATCTCAACATCACAGTAGCTTCTGATAATAGTAGTACAACAAAAAGGAAATGTATGACTATGAAATTTTCACAGCAGAAACTTAAAACAGTATACCTATTTCTGGGAGCATTGTGTTCTAAATTGAAGACTATACTTCCAATCTCGTCATTACCCTTTAAGACAATTGTTATGAACAATTCGTTTGGTGGAAAAGCGCTTTCTTTGATAGAATCGCTCCTCAATTCTAGCCTTATCACAAAACAGACATGTTGGTATGAAGGGGATTTTAATTCGACGAGAAGAGTTGGGATGTGGCGTATGCCGTGTGCCGTACTCGGAGGAAATTGCGGCACTCACATTATAATTGCAAAGTTAATTCGACAGACATGAAATCAACTGGGTCTCGTATTATGAAGCGCTGTGATTAAAGCCGAAGTATATGATTTTGGTAAATGGTGAAAATGACATTTTCTGACATCGTGTTTTAAGACAGACCTATATCATTCATTAATGCCCCGGAACTAAAACGCTCTGAAACACTTCAATTTCAGAAAAATTGATGAAAACAATCACAATACATGTATGTCCTTGTAAACCAGTATTAGATGGTCTGATGTCGTTTTCTGGCATAATAATACCATATTTTGTGAAAGATTGATGACAATTTTTGTCTGAATGACCAAAACTGTATTTGGGCTTCAATCATTCGTAACTCGGGAGCTAACTCTGTAATAAATTTGTAAATGACTGTAACTGTTCATAGTACAGGACCCAGCTGGTCTTGTAATACACTATAGACCTGTTTGGCTTGAGTGCTGTTTTATATGCTAATGTCTAACTGGGGGGGGGGGCTTCAAGTATGCACAACCAAAACACTGACATCTCAATCACCTGATTCATTGCATAACCCTTTGAATTGTCTTGTCTTCTTGTTTTTGGAAGCTCCACGTTATGGCTGACATAAACTCCAGTGTTTGGAAACTGAATTGGTCTATACCACCTTGAATGCAGGGTCCTCTTCATGGAAAGACTCGGTTACACTCGGTGCAATAATGGTGACTGCGATCGATCGATATGTCATAGCACGCGATCACGATCGCAATATACCACCATGGTTAGGCTATAAGATTTCATATCTGGGTTTCATTTTGGAATCTATCCCGTCTTCTTTCCACATTTTTCGTACAAACTGAGTGTTGTTTGTCCGGTGTTAATGGCTTACACTACATTTTTTTTTTATATTTTCTCCTATAATTCAAGGGAGTAAATGTATGTCAATATTTCTAACAGGTGGTGTAATGCTTGATGCATACTAAGTCCATCGACTAAATTCACGATTGAAAATGAGAAAGGTGTTCTCAAAACCCTTGAGAAAGAAAAGGGCGCAAATGCCACACAGTTTATACAGTGTTAATGACCTTCTCTTTCTGAAGGTTTTAGAGTTATGGCCATTCGCAACTAGCGCCATGTACTTAGTGGCAGCTGCGAGTGTATTTGTATTAAATAGTACCCTGCATGGAGGTATAAAGCTGATACAAGCTACCATTTTGATCTCCATATTGCATCATTGTGTTCGGCAGAAGGGCGTAAATGATGTACGAAGTCTATAACGATTATGTCACTTTGCCGGGATATGTACGAATCAAATCCATTGTTGCCCATGACTCATGAATTCTACGGTTACTTATGAATATTGTACAGAACACGTTTTATATTATCATCCGCATACGTCTAAATTAATTTATATACATGTATGTGCTGATCTTAGAGGTAGGTGAATTCCATTTATGAGATTAAAAATGATGTATATAGGCCCTATATATATAAATAGCAATACTGTCTCGTGAAGATATTTTAAACTTTTGCTGTGAGATGTATGGATTGCGTGTTATATGTAAAACGAGTGACTTGATTGTGATGTTGACGTCATCAGCTTATGATCATCACGTGATCATACAAAATGTTAAATGCTGAATGGGACTTATTTTTCATGCAATAAGGAAACAATAATTATATCGTACTTACTAACTTACTTATAAAAATTTTTCCATCATATCCAATAGTTTTTTTACCCCAAAATAAAACATTTATCATATTCTACTATGTGTATTGAAAAATGAAGGCATTTCATCCCGCATGCGGTTGCCTATATACGCATGTACCAGTGGTATCAAAGGTGATATTTGAATCAACTTAGCAGAGGCGTCGAATCCTCGGGGGCGGGGGGGGGGCGGGTAGAGGGTGATCGCCCCATCAATGAAAATATTGGGGGAACATATCGATTTGCCCCCAATAATTTTGACAGCTTGAAAAAGTCATAATATGCGATGCAAATATATGTTTTAAAAAGCATTGGAAAGCACTATAAAACAATCAAACATGGCATAAAAATACTATTAAACATACAAAATTGTCAATCACAACATTCTGTATTACAATTTGGCGCGAAAATTTTCTACATTTTTTTTCACTTTTGCCCCCCCCCCCGAATCCGAAACATGGATCTACGCCCCTGCAACATAGTTGTATTCTACGATAAGGTGAACAATAATTGCTGATTACAATAATTTAATTTTTAAACATCTCCTTACTGGTCTGTCACAGTCCCTCAATACTATAAACGTACCATAAAACATAATCTCTAAATTATAAAACACAGTAAAAAGACTAGAAATGTCTTAAAGATATGAGCATTTAAAAAACGGAATCGACCTATTTGACTTGTTTGCAGCATCATTTTTGTAAAACCTCCACTTTTTATCAAGAATTAGAGTGTGAGGTCAGACGGCAAATGTTTCAAAATCTATTATACAGTAAAACAATCATTTGGTTATCAACATACAAATCGTATAAAATTACACTATACAGTCATGATATACACTATCTACAATAACGTCCTCTCACCAAACCAAAAAAGACTACCTATATCGGTGGATTGCAACGATCTCAGTACAATGGCATTTGCTTAGTTTCTTTTCGTGTTTACAGAACTACCAAATAACACCCACGTTTTTATCACTACTGCATCCAAACTATTGGAAGCATGAATGAATTGGGTCCGGTTTATTCATTAGTAAGTTTTAGATCTGCCTGTGGATTGTTTTAAATGGATTGAAACAGAATCCAAGATTTGTGTTGCTGGCAAATGAATTATTGTATTCACCAAGTAATTAAATACCGCATTACAGATTGGTGGTTTTGCCTTTCTCGACTTTTGTTTAACACTGAACGCTCAACGTGTGTTTGAATGAAAGTGGAGATCACACACCAAAACCTAAAAAATATAATCATTCTTTATTTATCCCAACTTATACCTAAATTACGGAATTAATCATATCTTAACGAAAAAAAAACCGTTCTCTTCAGAGAAGTATGGATATTTGTACTGAATAGATGCTTTATCCACCTTAAGAGTGAAATGAAAGAGTGCAGTTATTTACAATAAAGCGGTAAAGGAAGACTGTAGCTCTAAAACAGTGGAAAAAATTAATCTTCAAGGAGTAAATTTCAGAAGGGTAAATTTTGAGTGATTTTCAATCTTTTATGCGGTGATACAGAAGTCACTCGGTGGGTGATCCATGAAGTTGCCCCATAAAGAATGAAATGTACTCAAAATTCACTCGAAATTCTAAATTGAATCTAAAATGAGAAACTCACCCACTATCTTATTTTAGAGGGAAAATTTAAATTTAGATAATGTTAGAATATAAGCGTCTAATTTGGTTTGGAGTCACCGTCAAACGAGAGTGGATAGATTGCTGTTGCTGATTGGATCGCCGTTAGCCTCCACGTGATTGGTGTATGCAAATCGGTGACCTTTGCCGTCAGTTCCGGTGACCCCTCCGTTTAATTCAAATGCACCAACATGACGTTTAGTGATCTCGGATTGTTCTTTGCGCCACAGATGAACGCTGTGACCGAAGCAGAAGATCATGAATAAAATAGCTAAGCCGATGAGGGCGCTAGACACGGTGGCAGGAATCATACGGAACTCCAGAAGCATATAAAAACATAAAGCTGGAGAAAAAGAGAAAGATGTGGGAACAGAAATACAGGATGTCAGAAAATACCACAATAGAATATAGACTGAATAAACTGAATAATTATTGCGTTTTCTCGAGAACTGAAGTTGCAACACAGATCGTTAAAAACACGGGGATACCGAATTTATCAGTGAAATTTTTATCTTGAATCATTTATATAGGAAATTTGATAAAATAATATCGAATTTCTTCGTAAAAAAAGAAAGAAATAAGAATTCAGTTTCCTTCTTAACCAGCGTTTAACATAATTGTCACAAACTAATAGCAAGCCTTATTACAAACGTGAGTGCAAACGAAAGGGTAGGGCAAGTTTGATTATCAAAATATTATTTCCTTATTTTTATCAATGTTGTAATAGAGACGAGTAGAAGCAGTGTGCGTCGAGTTCTGAGTCAACGGATGGTAGATTCACAAATCGATTCGAGTGAACAGAGGTCGATTCACGAGTAGAGTCGAGTCCATAGGAGGAAGAGTTGTAGTCGAGTATTTTTTTTTTGTTCTGAGTACCTGTACTCTGACTGCCGACTACAAAAAGAGGTTGAGTAGGCCTACTTCGATGCTCGAGTATAAATTTTTGATGTCGAGTTCCGAGTATTTTGTAGCCTAAGTACGAGAACTGCAGTTCGAGTACGACTACTTGGACGTTCGAGTAGCAGTACAAGTATGAATTCTCTGAAAACGATACTCAAGTACGAATACGAGCACGAGTACCGAGTTAGAGTACCGAGTACAAGGTCAAGTCATAAGTCGAGTCAATCAGTGGTCGAGTCACAATTCGATTCGAGTCATTTTTGACGGATTTTGAGTCGATTTGAGTCGTCACAAAACTTTTTGATATAGATCATTTACGACTTACCGATTAAGAAAACTGGAATTGACACGAAGAAGGAACAAACTGCGAGAAACCGAGACCCCGAGGTATTCTTGAGAAATTCGCAGGACCTAGAAGGAATGTTCAGAAAACAATCAAGTTGTACGAAATCTTCTGCACGTAAAACTGTAAACTAAACAAAAAAATCATTTAATATTGAGAGAACGGTTCTCCCACATCCTCAACAGAGAGTCGTGCCTTTGTGGGAATTTTTTTTTTTCAGGCTACTTCACCTATTATAGATTTACTATATTTCGGAATAAGAAATCAAGATGCTTGTAACGATAACGAAATTCAAACGTTCAATATAGGATGGTCAAAAATTTGAATGGTCGCGCCCCCTTTTTTCACAAATTGTGCATCAAATTGTGAAATAAAATGGGTAGTTTTTGTACGTTTAGTTTTTTTTTAATTGTAGCACAACATAATTACTGAAGTAAAGTAAACAAAGACATTTAATGGGGATATAAGGAGAGGTTTACTGGATAGTGGCACATAAAGAGGTCCCCAAAATAGTGAGCACGGTCCATATTCCGTCGGTCGTGTTTTTTTTTCATTCTTTGAATTTTTATCCTTTCTTTGTCTTTCCCGTTTTAATATAAATATATATTATATATATTTGTCTTGTTTGGTGGATTGGGACACGCTCTTCTTATGTCATTATGTGCTCCTGGGAAGAACTATACACAAATTTCACCAACTTTGACAAAAACAATTATCGACTTTTCTTAGAGGTTGTTTTGCCCAGTCCCGTTTTAAGGTGGAAAATGATTCAGCATTTATATGCCTACTGGGGAGTCTGGGAGG
>JZLH01S0624865.1:4591-20297 GCA_001188425.1 Eucidaris tribuloides | reverse complement strand
GATCACAAAAGTGTCTCCAACAAACTTCATTGAAAAAAACATGAAAAAACAAGGAAATACACAAGGGCCCGTATTCTCGAAGCAGGTTTATCTTAGACACCCTGTTTAAACCTAGGTTTATCTCCAAGTTAGACCATAGGTTTAAATTTTCTTATTCACGAAGCCGGTTTAAAGTTAGACAGGGTGTCTAAGTTGGCCAAAAGATAAACCACCTCAGGGGTAAGTTTAAACCCGGGTTTATCTTTTCAAAATGGCTGATGGACATCGTTCATTCGGGCGATCATTTCGTATTTTTGGTGAGTTAAAGTCTATACATTTTCAAAATGACGGATTTAAATTAAAAGCAATGGTCAACGTGCACTTTATGAGCACCAGTACTGGTTCCGTTGAAATATACGATTTCCAAAGTGATCGCTTTTGTGCGCTATATTCAGTACGGAGATCGCCCACACTCGCGCTGCATATGGGAATCTGTACGTACACTGCATGCATGCATGCACTGAGCTGAGATAGATCTAACGTTACGTACGTACGGGGTACGGTACGCGACATTTCCCATGCCCACTGCACGACTCAGGGCCAACTGTACTGTGTCAACGTTTAATCTGTCATCATGGAGTTGACTTTGAAATCTACGAAGTATGAAGAAGGAGAAGCGGTAGACAATAGAACTAAATACATGATCAAGTAAGTGGCAGTGCATTATCCTAAAAAAAAGATGAATAGACTGCGGTCTTTGGGCTGGCGGTGCCAGTTGCAGAGAGAGGCTAGCGGGTGTTGGGATGGCATTATTGGCTGGCCTACCAAATTTGTAGGTATTTGCTTTCTAGAAAAACATTGCTTTTACTTTGGTAAGTTTGGATTTGACTGGAGTTTCATTTTGACAATCGCCCGCACCATAAAGTGGATCTAACGTTAGATCTACCTACGCTAGAGCTACGGCCGTTCATATCACTATCGACTAACGTTACAGGCCCGGCCGAACAGACATAACGTTAGATCTAACGACGTTAACAATGGGCTTAGTATAGATAGTGTAGTGACTTGGTCACTCCATAGTTTGTTGAACTGCAACCAGTTCCTACCGGTTTAGTACGTGTACACGCGACGTTGCTTAATTTGCATACGATGTATAGATTTAGATTTCACATGTTTATTCTTACGCCAATCATGGTAATTTTTAACGCATAATTTATCTTCGCTAACCAATCATTATCGTCAATTGCACGTGGATTTTTCCCCGCGATTTTCCACTCGCCTGAGTTTTTACCAGCTTTCTTGCCACGTTTCTTCACTCCCGGCGGCATCTTCGGTCGAGTCACACTATGCATCGCTGTGCTCCGCACCTGCCAGCTAGTTAAGATGTCCTTCGCCGGCAGTTGTCTCTCTCCAGTCCAGGAGAACCGGTTCAAGGACCTCGCAGCTTCAGCCTCGGCTTTGCAGCACAGTTGATACATGTACATCATGCGGACATTAGTTTTTCATCTGGCGGCGATTTACTACAGGTCTGATTCACTGCCTCAATTTCGTCTCGTCATGCAAACAATGTCCTGCTTCTATTTTATCATCTTCAACCTCCGTCATGGCTCTTCAGCACCGATTCAACGGAGTGTCACATCAAGTCTCCAAGTTACACCATTACTTCATTCACTCGTCGAGCTTTCCCTTTTCTTCGCGCCAAAGTTCAAGTCCTACGCTGGTCATCATCGTTCTGCGATAGCCCAATTCATTTTCTGCACGTCTACGTCGCGACTGATAATATGCCCCATGGACTCACGAACTTTGTGAACTCTCGCTTGCCTTAACTGGCCGGTTACACGGACATTATGAACTCTTATTTCGCTTGTCTTCATCGGCCGGCAATTCAGATTATTTATGTGAGTTACAATTTATTTTAGCTGTAAGATGTAGCGCTACTATCTTAATTGTCTACTATTCAATCTCATTCATTTCTGGCATGTTAATACACCTCTGCCACATTGTAATCGATAAGTGCAATATTCAATTCTCACTGCAAATACTTATTTTTATAATAAACATCATGAAAAGGGAATGTTCTGTTCATGTCATTATTTGTGTAAACTGACTGTCCACGTATTTAGTAAAAATAAGGAATTATTTGACACACCAATTCACCTACAATCTACATTCATTTAAAATCATTCACAATCTATCATTCGTTTATCTAAACCAACCGTGTCACATATTTTCCTACAATAGCTAGCTAGCTGTGCCTGTGTGGGGTGCGGCGGCCGCGCCTAACCAATTTAAGCATGACGTTGGCGTTACATTAATTGTGCACATTGCTTTGTATCGTTTTGGTTGAATGTGTAATTTTGTAATTTGCACAAAGAGGTTTATTTTTTACAGACAAAAAATATTAACGTTAGTAAGATTATGAATGATCTAACGTCGACTAGATCTAGTTAGTAGTAGACTAGTCATGGATCTACGTAACTTAGACCTTTTCCCATCGAGTTAGATCTAACGTTAAGTGTAATGTTAGGAACGGTTACACATTGGATGAATAGCTTCGCCTACTCGATGGGATAAACAAAAGACTTGGATGACGAGTAGACTATAATAAATACGGGTACCGTTACTCCTTAGAGTACTGTTACTCTAACCTTAGATATCAATTTACGTTGCCATGGATAAACAAAGCAGGCTGAACTTGAAGCAATTATTTAATGTTAGAGTCTATGTTGCAAAGTAAAGACAAAGTTAAATCATCTAACTGCAAATGTTAGTAGATTATTTGCTTGCTTTGTGTGGATTGTGCAGTCTAGTCTGTAGTCGAGTGTAGATGTGTCATGGAAATTTTTGGCCAAAATGGTGTAAACTGAAACTGAAGTGAAAGAACCGAGTTGGTTCATTGAAGAGAACAAGGTCAAGGTGTGAGGTCTTGTGCAAATGAATGGCCAATTTGGTTCAAATAACACATATCCCTATGGGAAAATAATTAGTAGGCCGACACCAGCTAACCCATAGTCCCTTCTGAGCATGTGCAGTAGGCAGATTAATGGCATTTGTGGAATGTTATACCCTAGAATTGACTTAGACCACGGGTTTATATTTAAACCTTGGGTCTAACTAAACTTGTCTTTGTGGATACAAAACAATTTAGACAGGGTGTCTTAAGTTAAACCCGGGTTTTAGTTAGACCCGGGTTTAACTAACCTTGCTTCGAGAATACGGGCCAAGAAATTTAAGAAACAATAAAATACATTTATAAGAAGTTAATTCTGATTCAGCATTATTTTTGATATAGATTATTGTTAGAAACGTCAAAAAGAATATTTTCACCAAAAATAAGCATTTCGTGAGCTGTTTAAAGTGAATAGGCGAAAATATGATTTTATGCATGAATTTGCATAATTAATTACTTAAAAAATACAAGATAATCATTTTTCAAAAATCTAAATATACAGTATTGGAGATTATATCCGGCTCTATACACATGCAAATGTTCACGGCGATTGCGCGATCCACAGCCGAGATCTGAAGGGGGGCCAAATTGCCCCCAATCGCCCCCCCCCAGGCTATGCAGTTTCAAAAAAGCCCGGGCTAATTGCGGTTAAGACAAATCCAGCCTAGAGATACAATGCAGTTAGTGTGTACATTGGTATAGTTCTTAGAGACACTTTCAAGTGTTCTCAATCCTGTTATTGTCCTTTAACAGATGGTTTTCAAGAAGGTTTCACTCAAATTATGTTGCTCTGTATTATAGTACTAAAAGCCCAAGTTTAGTTTTGGGGATTTTTCTTTTTTATTTGAAAGCTTCATGCCCAAAGGTCATATCACACCAATAACAGATTCTGAATGTCTTTGGTTTTTTTTAAATTAATGAATAAAAATCTCGGGGGTCCCCAGAGATTTTTCATTCATTAATTTAAAAAAATGAAAGACATTTAGAATCTGTTATTGGTCTGATATGACCTTTGGGCATAAAGCTTTCAAATAACAAAAATCCCCCAAACTAAACTTGGGCTCTAATATCATCTTTAAGGAAACTTACGAGTATTCTGTGGAGGTGGTCATGCTGCATACTATGCCTACAAACTTGTAAAAGCGGGATGTAAACTTGGATCCAAAGAAGTCTCTTGGTTGCAATATGTAGCTAGAATTAGGAAAAACAGAAATATCTGATTACACAGACATAGGACACACACATATATACTGTCTAATAATGTAGATGTCACAAAAATCACATTCAAACAAAGGCAAATTGTAGACTGAAATACGTATTTCAACATCTTAATACACATATTTTTTATTATCAGTTTTCTTCACGTCAGAATCATAACTTTGTTCTGAAACTTCTTGATATCATACTCTACTGTGTGTAGGCAGCCACATCCATCTTTCTAAAATTATCTGATACATAATACCTCCATCATTTGAAATGACCATCAAAAGTGTACAAGTTTCTTGAAATATTGAACGAGATCACACATCACATAACCGTGTCAGTTAACTTCTAAACAAGGATTTCAAATCTGTGGAAATGTTGAAATTACTTTTCCATTCCAAATGAATATTTGTGTAAACTCAGATAACCTAACTGTAAAATGTCACTGTTAGTCTCCAAACTACTGGGATGAAGACTATCCATAACATCCAACCACCTCAATGGATGTCATTCCATGTGAAAGCTGATGAAATACAGCAGAACAAATAAGATTTAGTCTTTACCAAGGCAATTGAGGTAAGTCCTTGAGCCGGAGATTAACGTGTATTTGAGTTGCTTTGATGCCATCTGGAAGGACTCCAAGTGTCTTGACTGTTGTGAAGCATACCTAGGTATAAACAGGCAAAAAAAAATTGTATTATTACTATTTGGGTAATGGAAAAGAAATGTTAATTTACGCACCATGTATAACCCTTCAGAAACTCTATCACATTTTAGTCAAAAGAAATTTATCAGAGTAAAAGGTCACACACATGCATAATAACTGAATTACAGCAACAACATTTTTTCAATGTCAAATTTTATTTACATTTCAGCACAACAAAGAACTGTGTATACGCCAAATACTTCATACAGTATAGAAATATTTTCCGGATTTTGCTTCAAGACGGATAATTCATGAGAATTAATTTTCATGATTTTAGTGCATTTTCATTCACTTGTACATGTATATATAAGAAAGTGAAAATTTTCACAAATTTGGGAAAGTAATACAACTGCAAAATATTCAATGTATACGGTACATGACAAAACATTCATGCCTTCAATACTGGTGTGTAATTGTTGGACAATATAAGACTCACGAAAACGATATAAGCCAACACATAACATGACAAAATTGACACATATCAAACAAAGGAGAAAACATATTATATTACAAATTAGTATTTTAACATAATTTTTTACCTATGACTACTACTTTTACTTCCATTATCAGTAGTTACTGTTTCTCATACAAAACTGATATCATTATTACCACTGACATTATTACTATTAACATTATCACTATTACTCTTTGTGATCATCATTATTACCATAATCACTCATCATCATCATCACCTTCATGACACATATTAATATCACCATTATTATCATTTAACAACATTAATAAAATGAAATGTACTTACTTCATGAAATATCGCGAGTGCCTCTGATGGCTGGTGTACAACCAGGTTTCCAAGTTCCGCTAGAAAGACAACATCACAAAACAGCCAGGTTTATAGCTACCTTTTTAAAAAATGGTTGATAAATAATGTAGACACATTTTAAACTAGACAATGCAACATACAGTCATTGTGGACGTGCATTTGAAACAGAAATGCTACATTGAAAATTTGTATTTCTTAAATCAATAGATATCCACAAATGTGGATGTTTCTCTCATTTCCCCCCAAAATTGCAGACTGAATTTCATATTTTTATGAAAATCCAATGTAAACCTACCAATGTAAACCTATCACTGATTCAGTGAGGGTTATTTCTATACTATAATAAAGTGTAATAACATATTAATCTTCTGGCATATTGTTCATTTTTATACAACACTTCTTAAAAGTGTATAATTTGTGCAACAAAACTACTCCAAAGACATATTAAAAGTTACCATAATCTACTTCGGTATTTGGAGGGGGGGGGGGTTAACAGCACAAATTCTAAGAATAAAATTCTATCAGAGTGTATGAACAAGTTGTAAAAACTACAATAATTGTGTGAGACACTTCACAAACTTAAACAACATGTTGACTTAATCTCCAACAACCCCCTACAAGGTGAATGAGGCCAGGAAAGAGATTACGGATTACGGCAACTGTAATCAGTGCTTACTGTCCTTACCATTAACTTCGCATAGTTCTGGCAAATCGATGGTGATGCAGAAGCTGTAGATTTGGCCTTGTTTCTAAAACAACAATGAAAATAAATGACAGGAATGACATTCATGGTGATAAGAGGGATTTCCTGGGTGTGGCTTGTCCTTTGTCATCATGCTTACAAAGGATAGTTTCTGACCCTGACACTTCCAGACACTTAATCTTTTAACCTGTTGACTACGAGATTCCGCAAATCCCCATAACTTTTGATAAAGGGGGCCATGCCGGTTCCCGTAAGCAAACATCCCCATCCGGGGGGGGGGGAGGGGTGGGGGGGGGGGGGCATGGCAAAGTGTCTAAATTTGTTGATAACTTTTAGTCATTATGGCAAGACAAGAATAAAACTATGACCTTAAGTTATTCTTGTAGACCTAAAGTACATGTATTGACCAAACACCAGTACACTGTACAATTCCAATCTTTTACAAAATATTCCTTATTTAGTATTTGTTGTTGTTGTGATACTGATTTGTCATTAGTTGTTTTATATGATGACAGGGGGTCACTGGGAAAACTAAAATGCCGCTAAAATTCACTTCTTTGCTCCATCGCTTACAATTAAAGCTATTTAACTTAAGTGGAGAAGGTGCTGCCAGGGAACAGGAATAAGTCAAGAAATCCATTGAAATCAACAGCATGCAATATTTTGGTGCAGTAAAGGCAGGAATAAAAAGTTCTGCAAACAAACAGTCACACAAACACCTAAAATGATGGTATTTCAATGCATTTCTTTCTCTGTGGTATACTCGTCATCGTTGATTTTTGGGTGTAACAGTAATTTTTCACCAACCAATCAGAACGCACTCAGCAGCGGACTTGACCTGACATGACATGACCGATACATGCGGCCCACAGGTGATTGGCCTAGCCAATATGCGTTAATCACAATGCATCAATTCATGCACTTTTTTTAATCACTAAGCTTTTGGCTTTCTATTAACATCATATTCCTAATAAATGTCACAATTACTCATTATTTAGATTTTTTTCATCACCATGTATCATAATTCCCCACAATGTCAAAAAAAATCTTGACTTATTCCTATTACCTGGCAGCTCCTCCTCCTTTAAACTACATGTACACAATGATGAGAATAAATGAATTATTACACTAATGATTACTTAATTATGCATTCCTGGATCCTGCATGACACCACTGCAATTTAATAATTTCTGAATGTACAATGTACATGTGCCTATTTGCATGAACAATACTATTAGATCACAGCTGTTTTATGGGCTTACTTCATTGTTGTTCTGACTGTCCAAACACTTCTGTTTGATTGAAGCTAGCTGACCAGTTTGATCCAGGTATTCTATGGCACTCTCCTTCTGGTGCAGTTCGTCTTGTAGGATTCTAGCTGCAGCCAACATCAAGCCAACTGTCCTCCAGATTGCTTATGATGCCTTGCTGAACCACTGTACATTATAAATCAAATACTTTGGTTTCTACTTGGCAAATACATACAAACTTTGTCACGGAATTCAATTCAAATTTAAATGGATCTGCTTATTCTCAGCAACTAAAACCCACAATTTAGCTACATGTATATACTGTACTACAGGTATGATACTTTTGGTGGGAAATCACACGATTAATGATCAAGAAAATGTGAATCACAAACTGAAGACAGTTTGCTGGTCCATTACAAGTGTAAATTGTGGGTGACGGTAAGGGTGTTCCCTTGAAATTTCATTGATCAATTTTCTTCGTGATGGAAAGGAAATGATCATAGCTACCAATATTTCCCTTTTACCCCTAGCATGACATGAGACAACAGAAGGCTTGTAATTGGTCACTTTTTGGACTTTTGAGCCTGTGGAGCTGTGAGAGACTTTAGGATGAAATGACATGCCTACATGCCTACACAGGATAGATATGTGCATGCACAGAACAGAGCTCTTTTTAATAGTTCTGAAATACTGTAACTGAACATATCCCAAGATAGAAGTAAAATGCTTCAAGTTGTAGGGAACACTTGAGTCTGAGTTTTCACACCATTAAATTGTTGTATCTGTCACGTGCGATCCGACATTATTCAATCTGAGACGATTGTAAATTAGCAGACTAAATAAAAAACTTCCAAGACACACTCATCTAGGTTAAACTTGTAATCGGTACATGTATTACATTTATTGTACATGTAGCTGATTGGATGATCATAACAACAACATCCCATGGCATGTATTAAAGCAATTAAGTACTTCAACCATCAAAAGAATAATTAGTGATTACAGAGTCATTTACAAAGTTCAGATTATTTATAGTGTTGTTTCCTCGCCAGAGCCCCAGGCGTTGGACACCGAAACGCTACTGCTGAAACGCGACACCAGATACAACGCGACACACGTATTATGTAGAATACAACCGTCCATCGCCGCTGAGATTCGTTATCGCCGCCGCGTAGACAAAAAACCCACTGTCCGAATGTCGTCTACACGCCAGATACGCTACTCTATACATGTACAGTGTATCACTGTCACTGTGCGATGTCTCTGCCTGGCGTAACAGGTTGATTAAGTTCTCGCTTGCACAACTGTCATTATAGCATTGCTTAAATCCCGTCGGTAGTTACGTTCACCGGCCACGAAACCGTCTCACTAATTTCTCCTGCAGATCGGCAATAATCGTGATGTCTGTGTTTAAAGATGGCCTTTTCCCGATACCCTTGTCTGCTTAATACATCATCCTGCCGTGCTGAAAACCCGTCCAAAAACTGCTCTCTCGATTGCGAAATCCCCCTGGTAATAAGGAACCCTGGCCCTCTACGGCACAGTCATTACAACTAGTAACATCTCTATGGTTCTAATGTGACAGTATCCAGACATACATTTTGCTCATTTTCACTGAGCCTGCCCTAAGACCGTTAAATTCACTATCAGCGTGTTTCTATTGAAACTTGTTTTCCGGAATGAACCGGCTAATGGAGTAGAAGAGCCCAATAGAAACAGACCTTTTCTGCCATTAGCCATCTTTTTAGCGGAGAAGGTTTAGCCGCTAATTATCCTTCTTTTTGTAGGATAATAGCGGAGAGCTGTACCGAAAGATACAGTAAGACGTCAACAGAAACAGCCTGTTGCGGTATTAGCCGGATAGAGACCGGAAATCAACAAAACCACATGATCGATATAAGTGACCCCTGGCTGCAGCGTGCGTGTGATCGATTGAGCATAAATTTGACCTCGGTCGTCCCACAATACCTTGTAGCAACCCAGGTTAATGGACTCTTAGCCGGTAATTGTATGATCCTGGTACGATCAATCGAACTTTGCGGAAAATGCAATCCAATAGAAACGCACCACTCACTGCTATTAGCCGGTTAAATTTTAACCGGATAAATACGGTATGCTCAATAGAAACATGCTGATTGAGTCACATAACTCACAACTCAAATATCAGAACTGAGATTGAGTATGCTAAGACAGAGATCTATCTCTACAACTATCTTTTGGTTAAGATGTACTGTTAAATACCATACACCATAGGTTTCCACAGAGCCTGACACATTTTTCAATTATCGTAACATAAATTATTTTTCTTTAATGAAATTCCAGACCAACAAAATAAACTTACACTTTTAACTGCACTTCATTACTGTATTTATTTGAATCTGTTTAGTGTCACTCTCATTGCACTTCAATAATTTTTTATAATGATAATCTTGTGTAACAACTTCAAGATTATCCCACACTTACAACAAAACTTAGGGTGTTTTTAAATCCTGAATATAGTTTTGATCAATCTGAAAAGTTTTTCTGCAATCTTATAATGACAGACATCAGAAAACCATAACCCACCAAAATTTGCTCAGAATGACATACTGTGATTTCAAAATGTTCAGCAAACAAATTTCTATGTACATGTACATTACCTATGGTAAAACATTGGGAGACCTGAACTAGTCATTTCTCACAATTGGAAGTGTTTCAGTTGATGTGAAAAACACAACAGAAGCAAAAAAATAAATAAAAAGAAATAAATCATTCCCCCCCCCCATTTAATACCCAAACCACACTGCTTTATAAACAAATTTTTATCAATGACAAACTGGCTTTGTCGAAATGTATAACTTCATACATTACCTGTCTGCAAAAATCAAACTCTACATGCTCTCAGTGAATTTCCATTCCTACAACCAACTTCCGTACTTGAAATCAACTATTTTTTTTTATCAATGACAAACTGGGTTTGTCGAAATGTATACCTTCATACATTACCTGTCTGCAAAAAATCAAACTCTACGTGCTCTCAGTAAATTTCCATTCCTGCAACCAACTTCAGTATTTGAAATCAACTATGTACGCTGTACAGTATGTCCACTCACACTGAAGGGTCTGAAGCCTCGACTAGTACGATTAAATTTTTGTGCACACGATAATGAGTATTAGTCAGTGGTGAATTAAATGCTTCCTGTCTGTGGGAAATCTGTGACTTAAATAGAAGCTGGAATTCAGTCACAGAGGTTCTAACCTTGTATGCCACATGGGCTATGAAGTATGACCTGTCCGAGGTCACACAAACACAGTGACTAATTCACAGAACTTAACTGACTCTATTGATTGAAAACATGACGTCCTTTTGCAGAATCATTGTGTTGTGTTTATGTCTTTCACTGACTCTCTCTGTCTCAATTGTCACACTGACCTTGTCATGAAGATTAAGAAAAACTGCCATTTAATTGGTGCACCATATGGCCCTGACCTGCCACATATGTTCATATTGTTAATTTTAATCATTACGGCTTAGTGACATGATTGGAAGAAATAAAAAATGCCTTTAGAACCAAACTGGTTGAAAGATAAGACCAAATGTTACACCAGCTGGAGTGGATCTCCTGGCTGGAAGGATTAGACTTGAGTTTGTTTTAAACATTAAGGAGAATCAAGCATGAACAGGGCCAGCAGTTTAATTTTTATCGGGGCACGATAGATTTAATCCCCATAGAAGGCTACACTACAAATTTTTTCTGTTACAAGGCATACTGATGGACATTTTCTTAAAATGAGTCAACTTTTGAGCTACAAAATTTTCAACCGTAGAATCCGCTGCATATTTTACTTGATTCTAGAATAGTTTTTACCTCAAGTTGAGGATACCCAATCAATGACATTTACCTTTAAGAGTTGGGAAAGAATGGGCTTTACTGGCAGATTCAATATACAATGTAAAACCGGGTACATTTTGCCTGTTCAGGGAATATCTGTATTCATTTGTAAATATTACACTACATTGCTCTATGGAGAATCGAAAATACAAACCACATAAATTTTGCTGCACAGTAAGTAAGTTTGGAAGTGTAGATGGCATATGTGCTAAAACAGACATTATATGAAAATTTAAGAGGAAATTACTTTATTATGCATATTGTCAAAACATTTCTCGGGCAAAATTTTTTCCTGATAGTATTAGCAAAAAAATCTAAATTTTCATTTTTTCGATAATCGGTCATTTATCTATACAATATATTAATTATTATCTATTCATGCAAGACTACAAGCTTATGAATATTCATACCCAACGCACACAAATCCTGAAGTAATGTAATGTTGTGTATATACGCGCAACATGCACATATCAAATAATGCAGTACTAAAGCCGTTGCGAAAGGTAGACCAAGAATCAACACGAGTAGAAAGGTGTGAAAATTTGCTGTTGGACAGACAATTGTTTTGTAAAGACGAGAAAAGCAAGGAGACAAAGATGGGAGAATGAAATTGAAACCGATTTTAAAGAAATTCTAACAGGGTTAGAAGGTTAAGAATTTTAATGAATGGTTATGTAGATCGTGAATAGACTTGTATACGCTTGTGCATATACGTGTTGTACTTGCTATACACGGCGAGCGTGTGCACCTTGGATCTGATCGTAGTCGAAAGATCCAGACGTTGATTTTGGGTTAATGTGAACAAATTTCATTTATTGTACTAAAGCCTTAATTAACTTCATATGTATACATCCATTTGGAAGTTTGAATTGTCCTCTATTTGCTGCAAAATTGACTTTATCCCATTACATTGTATCTGTCGTGCAAACCTTCGGGTCACTTTGGCTTGTGTGGTAGCACATACATGATGGCCGCATTAGGGTGTGCACCTAGTCAAGTCATTGGTATCAATGAGGCGTGGGGCGATTTTTTGTTTGTATGTGGCACTGTGTAATGAGGACATAGTCCGGCCAACAACCATGTTCTTAAGCTATGGGTAAAGCATGAGTTGCTGCATACTACCATAGGTTTTATCAATGCTCATGTGGGCTGTATCCACCGCCACAGGATTTTTTTGGGATTACAACTACAAAGCACCTTGATGTGGTGGCTGTGTACTAGACACTGCCTAAGGGGCCCCTCCACCCCGCTCCCCCCCCCGCCAAAAAAAAGGTCTGTTGCCCTCAAGTGGAAACTTTGAAATTGGGTCGGTCGATTTTTCTATATATTTTTTATGACATGAACATATATGTAGGATGAAACTGTGTAAAAGTTGAGTTTCCGGATATTTTTTCGGGTCTTGCGAATGGGCGAAATGCTGTTTTAACCCATTGAATATGAATTTTAGCAAATTCTTTGCACAAATCTGATATTTTACCCCAAAATGGTGAGTTTGCATATTTTGGGTCTGCTCAAACCCCATGTGAGTTATACCTCATGATCAGAAAGAGCAGAGTCTGCTCTTTCTGATGAGGTATAATTCAGATAACCTTAACCCCTTGGGGACGACGGGCTTGTACAGAAGCCCAGTACATTGCACACTCAGAGACGACGGGCTTCTACAGAAGCCCAGAATATATGACAAAAATTTCGGTCACACACTGGATGAATTGAAAAGTTTTATTGCTTAATGCATTTTTCTCAAACATTACACATTTTTAGCTAGCATTAGGTAAGAACATATATATTGTGAGAAGAATTTTATTTTAAAAAATGGGTTTATATTCCCTTCAAAATCAACCACGTGGAAATTGCGTCGTCTCTCAATGAACAACAGTGCCATATAGCATCGAGCCCAAGGGGTTAAAGCCCAAGTTTAGTTTTGTGATTTTTTTTTTGTTATTTGAAAGCTTTATGCCCAAAAGTCATATCCCAGTAATAACAGATTCTGAGTGTCTTTAGTTTTTTTTAATTATTGAAAAATCTCGGGGGGGGGGGGGAGGTTTTCGACTGTATTTTACATTGTAGCATCCAAAGGGTTAATAAGGAGTTAAGGTTATAGTTATACCTCATCTGAAAAAGCAGACTCTGCTCTGTCAGATGAGGTATAACTCATATAACCTTTACAGTTACACCTTATTAATCCCTTGGATAATGTAAAATACAGTCAAAAATATCGGGGGTCCCCCTCCCCCAAGATTTTAAATTAATTAATTAGAAAGAAACTGAAGACATTCGGAATCTGTTAACCAGTATTGCTGGGATATGACTTTTGGGCATAAAGCTTTCAAATTAAAACAAAAATTCCAAAAACTACACTTGGGCTTTAACACATTATTAACCCATTGGAGATGATTTGATTTCACTATAACACGCATTTTCCATAGACCCATAACACCAGTTACTTCTACTTGGATACTTAACAGGATCCATCAGTCAGGATATACCAGGGAGTTGAACAACTCCCTGATATAACATCAAGGACTTGGTGCAGTGTTCCAGACAGTGCAGACTGTTCAGTGCAGAGTTAACTCCAACGGGTTAACCCCTTTGGATGCTAACATGTGCATGTGAAATATAGTCGAAAATCTCGGGGGTCCCCCCCCCTCGAGATTTTTCATTAATTAATTTTAAAAAAACGAAAGACATTCAGAATCAGTGTTATTTGTGATATGACCTTCACAAAAAAATCCCCAAAACAAACCTTGGGCTTTAACGTTAGAGTTAGACTCAAATATGGCCTGCCCTGGGCCATAAGCCAAAAATACATTGGTGATCATTCAATTTCAGGACCATCTTCCAATCCAAGACAAATAATGTAGATGAGAATTATACGAGTAAAATGGTTTTATGGGTGTGCACCAAAACAGCACAATTTATATTTCCAAAATGAAAAAGCTCCATAGTGGAGGGCGGGGGAGGGACACCCCCTCCCACTGCCCACAGGCACAGCCACACCCCAGTTGCTGATCCTGCAGCTCCTCACTCAGTCACTGCACTCCCACTGACGTCCCAGGCCCAGCCCGGCTAGTCCAGGCCAGTTGAGAAACTTGCTGCTTGGGCTTGGCATCTCTTCCAATGGTTGCAATTCCCATATCCCAAGGAAGAGAAAAACGAACAAGTCTGAAACATCTTCAAGTAGATCTACGTTAAATTTAAGTTTAGGCAAGCCACAGAATCACAATACATAGTTACATACCGCCAGGTACGACAATGAAATGGAATGGTTTCGCAAATGCACTGCAAGATATTCGTCCAGCATGTCCAGCGCAGTACGGCAGGCTAGCCGGTGTTAGCCCGACCATTTACCGGTGTCTGTCAGCCTGATAATGATATCGTCTGCACGCGCCGTAGACAGGGACAGTCACATCAAATTGGAAAACGAACGAACAAAAGGTTAAAACATCATGACTCATTTATACGAACGAAAATCTACATCACCTTCTATTTTTCATATCCACATGACTAACATCAAGACCGCCCTACGTCGTAGAGTTCTGAGTCATCACCGCGAAAATATCAAATTTTATTTTTAGTTGACATCGGCTGAAAAGTCTGGAAACGTGCACTGTATCATGCATCATAGATGGTATAAACGAATCATGCATCATAGATGGTATAAACGAAGGGATGGCTGGCTGCCACCATAGATGTAGGCTAGTAGATCTACTGAAATACCCACCACTAATTGCAACAGAAACCATTCCAAGTTTTTATGGCTCAAAATATGGTTTAAAATAACATACTAAAAATCACGGAAAATCGGAGCTGTGGAACATGCCCATTTTCCAAGATGGCCGCTAAGATGGCCGCCATGTTGATGAAAGTTCAAGTTTTCAGGATAAAATTTATTTGGAACATCCAATTCCCATAAATTTGGTGGCATTTAAAAGTAAATCAAATTTCCTACAATTTGATACCACATTTGATAGGTATTAGGGTGACTTTCATGATGATTTTGGGTGAAAAACCTTATTTTTTGACATTTTTTCCCAAAAATCGAAAATATCAAAAACATGTTTTTCTCATAAATCTACAGTTTATTTAGCAAATGATGTCATACTGTTCTAGAATTTACCCAAATATATGAACAACACTTTGTGAAAATTGGAAGTTGATCCCTATTTTTAATCAAAAGTTATAAGGTCGCAAACGTGACAACTCGGTAGTCACTATAGGAGCATTTTTGCCGGTACATACGTTATGTGCATAGTACATGTATA
>JZLH01S0624855.1:21805-32441 GCA_001188425.1 Eucidaris tribuloides | reverse complement strand
AAATGGGCATAATTGACATTTTGGTGTTTTGGAGATATTGAGCAAAATGTATTTTGTTCAACATGTAAAGCCCTATTTAGTGTCCTTTTAACAAGCGGATTATGAAACAAAGGGACACTTCTAATTATTTTTTTTTGGTTCTGCATATTTAACATGATGTACTGAGTCCCCTATACTATATATCAGTTATGGCCTTTTGTCAGTGGGGGGGGGGGGGCGTATAGCTGGCATGCGAAGGTAAAAAATCATACCTTAATTTTAAATACAACTTCAAAACTGCACGTTTGCATACATGTACTACAATTAAGGCTTGCAACCTAGTATTGTACAAAATTTTCAATTTTTATCAGTGTTTACATGATTGAAATGCACTTTTAAGCTCTCAATGCTTTGTGATATGGCAAAAAAGTACATTTACGACTATTCACATTACAGAGCTCTTTTTCCAACAATATACCAACTAATGATATGTAAATCATGATTACCAACTCGTTAAATCTTCATCACACAATTTTTAGTGTTAATTATTTTTTCCTAAAACACTTTTTTCTGCACAATCTACTTGTATAATTAAATAAAAGTTGCGCTCGAAGGATATTTCAATTAAATTTAACTTGGGCTTCAAGCACCAGGCATTCTATTTATAACTTGAAAGTAACCATGAGATTAGTTTCCCCTTAATTACTTGCATGCTCACTTGATTACACATAGGAATACACCTGATTGCATTTTAAATCCTAAAGGGACATTTTGAACATCGAGATCAGAAGCAAATTCATGCAACCGGATTCAAACAAGTTGCCAGACGTCTTTAAAGATCATTAAAAGCAAATACCCATATGTACTGTACTTCAACCCTGTACATTGCGACCATTTTGGTCATATCGGCGACCAAATTTGTGTAAAATTAATCGTTTCATTTGGGCTGCTTGCCAATGGCAGGTGTGATTTCTTACTTCTGATCACCACTTAATATTATTCAGGGCTCCACACTAACTTTTTTTCCTACTTGCCCTTTGGGCAAGTAAAATTATCACTTTCAGATTTTTACTTGCCCGAATAAAAAATTTACTTGCCCGAAAATAAACAAATTAATTAAAACATTAAAAATGATTTCTCACTAATTTTAACCAACAATGCCCCTTTGCAGAATTGGACGTTGGCTATTCTAATTTTGTGCAAAATGTGTGATTTATGAATTAAAGAGTCAAAAGATTGAGTACAATGAACAAAATAATGATGAAAATGTAGTATTTTAAGTTAACTAAACACAAAATTTTGTTCGTTTTTGGTAAGATTTTTATGTTTTGCTCATTTCGTGATCAAAATTTTACTTGCCCAATCGGGCAAGTAAAATTTGACATTTTTGGTTTTTACTTGCCCAACATGAAATTTTACTTGCCCCGGGCAAGCGGGCAAGTGCTAGTGTCGAGCCCTGTATTATTGTATGATTTAAATTGAATAATAAATGACTATCTGGCAATAAAATATTACTAAAATTGTCTTGTCTCCTATTCATTTCTTGTGTATTTGCTGTTTGGAATAAATCCCATCACTTCTATAAAGCTGGAGTATCTGAATGCACTGAAAAGGGAAAATTAGCCCCCCCCCCCCCCCCCAAACGAAAAGTTTAATTTTCCCCGCTGACAATGATAAAAGATCTCTAGTTATTGCTCCCCTAGTATTATAGTAGTTAGATGGGAACTCCACAGACATACATGTAGGCCTACTAAATGTTCTCCCATGATGAAACAATTGACTCCTGTACAACATATATCAAGATGATAAATCATCCTCGCCCCCAGATTCAACAATGCACAGTTCATGCCAGGAGCCTGGAGGCAACGATAAATTATTTCTTTTTGTAACAGAGATACTACACAAATCCATAAATAGATACATAGTATCTCAATGTCATCTATCTTGATGGGAAGTTTCAGGTGTAATCAAAACATATTGTTCTGTGTCTGTAGATTTAACCCTGTCTAGTCTGTCATTTTTATCTTACCAGCCATTAATCAAACCAGAACACAAGGATAAACAGGATTGATTCTTAGGTTTTGATTTCAGTTAAATACAGTATTCAGGGCTCGACACTAGCACTTGCCCGCTTGCCCGGGGCAAGTAAAATTTCATGTCGGGCAAGTAAAAACTCAAAATATTAAAATTTACTTGCCCAAATAGGCAAGTAAAATTTTGATCATGAAATGAGAAAAAATTCTTACCGAAAACAAAACAATTCAGCTAACTTTATAAATTTCATCATTACTTTGTTTATTGTACTTCATTTTATGATTCTTTAAATTAATAAATGATACCTTTTGCAACCCCCAGAATTAAAATAACAAATGTCCAATGCTTTAAAAAAAGGCCTCGGTTAAAATCAAGGGGAATAACTAATAAGTATTAATGTTTTTGATCATTGTTTATTTTCGGGCAAGTAAATTTTTCGTTCGGGCAAGTAAAAATCTGAAATTGATCATTTTACTTGCCCTTTGGCAAGTAGGAAAAAAAGTTAGTGTGGAGCCCTGCAGTATTCAGGAGAAATAACTTAATTAAGAAATATACCATGTGCATGAACATGTAGGCTGATTAAGTGGATATTTTCATGAATTTTTTTTAGGGCTTGCTCTAAGAAGCACAATTTTTATTTTGAAAGTATCAATAACTAAATAGTGTAAACATGCGAAACATTTATTTGCACCACATACATGTACCTGTACCTTCACAAAACATGTTATTTACATAGTAGTTTTGGAAGTGCATTCACTCCATGACCTGTAGACAAACAAGGTCTTCACTGAAATATCAGTCATTTTAAAAACTGCACGCCACTATTTTCAAGGCAAAGTGTATCATTTAAACTGGAATAAAAAGCCTGAACCCTGCATTGCTTCAAATTTGGAAATACAAATAAGCACATTTTTATCGGGTCTGCAGACACAAAGTGCATCGAACTTACAGTACATACTGTACATGTCCATTCGTCAAAACACAAATCAAAGTTCAATTTCACATATTTGGCTGATTTATGGAAATATCGCAGCATGTCCCAATATAATAAAACATTAGCATCATAAACCTACCTGCAAAAAGCGAATGAAAATACCCAATCCAAAACTGTTTTGACTTAGTAGGTTTCAGCTAAATGTTTGATATCATTTTACTGCAAAAACATGGTCATGTTATGCTACGTACAATTTTTGCAAACAGATGTTGGTATAATGACAGTTTAAATAGCGTCATCATTATCCAAATATTTGACCACTAAGCAACAGATGTGCTGTAAAAATAATATATATTTTATCATGATCACGAGTATATTGGCACTATTAATTCCGAGAATTTTTTTCAGAAAAAGAGCTCCATAATATTGTTTTTAGGTTAATTGAAAACCAATCAGTTTTCAGGATACAGGTTTACAGGTTTACAAGTTCTGTAAATAAGCATAACAAAACTTTAAACCTTAAAACCAAAAATCTAAACTTTACATTTAGATAACCTTTCTACTGGGCATGACCAGGCTTAAAGTTAAACACTAAACAGCATGACTGGGGGTAGTCAACTTGGGCTGAAACTATTCTACAATCAAGTAAACTATGCAAGGATTCTGCTGTGAAAATTTTGAGGTCAAATGTTGACTCATTATAAACAAACTACCTTCAGTATCCATTGTGACAGGCAAATTTGCTAAGCAGCTTTCTATGGATCAATTTCAATTGGGGCATGAGAGTAATTCACAACTGGTATGTTCATGCTTAACACTCCTTAATAAGTAAACAAATTCAAGACAAATCCTTCCATACAACATTTACGATCAAGGTAGTGTAAACATTAGTATATATGTCCAATCTCATTTGTTTCTTGAGGCAGTTTCAAATATTCCCAATCATGTCATTAGCCTTTGAAGGTTAGTGACATGATTGGGAACACTTGAAAATGCCTCAAAAACCAAATGAGTTGAAATATATACCAACTATACACTAGCAGGAGTGGATCTCCCACCTGGGAGGATTTGTCTGTAATTTGTTTAAGGAGAATCAAGCATAAACATAGGAGTATCTTAATTTTATCGAGGGATGATAAAAATAAGCCCCATAGAGAGCCACACAGCAGGTTTCTGTGCTACGAGTGATATTGACATTGTTTATTTTAGAATGAGTCAACGTTAGACTACAAGATTTTAACAGGAGAGTCCTTGCATAGTTTACTTGATTCTAGAGTAGTTTCAGCCCAAGTTGAGGACTACCCCCAATCATGTCATTTACCTTTAAGACATTCTACTATACATGGATCAGCCATGCTATACGCTATGTAGCTTAGGTGAAAACTAATTCCAATCTACAACTCTACATCTACACAAGATAACTAACAGCATAACTGGGTCACACTGCAGGGAAATGAGGTCAGAAATGATATCTCAATCAGGACATCTCCTGTCAGGCTAACCGTCCATATTTCTGGATACAGGGGGCCCTAGAGAAATCAGGCACTGATAGGCCATTTTCTGCACAATTTCACCTCAAATGGCAAATTTGCACAATGGGGTAAGATCAATAAACGTGTCACTTGATATAAAATATCAGCAACCTGCTGTTTGTGACACCATTTTATGTAATTACTGATTACATCTACCAGTGGGTTGGAAAAAAAAATGCCCCTTTTCGCTTTATATCTCACTTACTGCAGGGGTAAAGACCGTAATGAATCCAGTATACTAAACATCTTTTACACAAGTTCAACAAGGTTCTACATTAAAGGTAAGTGACATGATTGGGAACACTTGAAAATCCCTCAAGAATCAAATGAGTTGAAATGTATACCAACTATACACTAGCTGGAGTGGATCTCCCAGCTGGAAGGATTTGTCTCTAATTTGTTTACTTATAAGGAGAATGAAGCATGAACATACAGGTTTTTTAATTTTATGGGGGCACAATAAAAATAAGACCCATAGAGAGCCACACAGCAGGTTTGCCTGCCACGAGGAATATTTACATTAGGTATTTTAGAATGAGTCAATGTTTGACTACAAGATTTTCACAGGAGAATCCTTGCATAGTTTACTTGATTCTAGACTAGTTTCAGCCCAAGTTGAGGACTACCCCCAATCATGTCATTTACCTCTAAACTATTTATTCTTTTTTTCATTTTATTTTCAACCTATTCATTTTCATTTATTTTGTTCAGTATCTATTTATGTTGTTCTTATTATTTAATTTAGAACATAACAGACATCAGTAAAAACAAAATAAAAAAGGCATGCATGTAAAATTTTGCCTTCCATGAACACAGAAATAGCTTCTGCCCATGATCACTACAAAGATATCACTTCTTAGCAGAATAAAAATTCTGGGTGCTTGAGACCAAATTGTAAACAAAATTATTCTAATGATTCGTTGAAGAGTGATTTATACATAATCATGTGGAAATATCTACTTAAAGTGGAATTTAGGAGTGAAAAATTCACACCATTAAATTACGAATTTGCTTTATTCCTGCATGTACAGTACTAGTACACTGTACAGTAGATTGTTCCTTGTACTGCAATCAGCATTGAGAATTCACACGATGCCGTCAAAATATGGAAATTGATAATGCTGTCCAATAATTCTTTCATTCAATCCTGTAATGCCTAAATTAATTTCCAATTGACAGCTTTTCGGTCAAGATTTGGTATGAGCAGCTATACCCGAGATACCCAATAAGTATGATTTTTCTGCAACAGTATAGCTAGTAAACAACATAATCAATAAATGTTTATTGTTGTAGCATACTGTACGTGGTCCCTTCCATTATGTTTGCATTGCTTACACTTTCTGTTATCAGCAAGCTGCTACAATTCAATTACAAAAAATAAATTTGATATAATCTGAAAGAAAGTGCATTAAATTAAGTGTCCCCTTTGTGCTCAAGCCCTGACCCAGAAGACATGTTAAATGTAATTACAGTATGCATATCTTGAACACAGTCGTAAACATACACTGTACTGCATTTACAATACATAAATGCATGGGGATAAACTCCCCTTTCAATTCATCTGTATTGAATACACATACAATGTACTCCAAATTTATATTTTTCAAAAATTATGTATTCATATGTGTAAGCATGCAACAGCAAGCCATGCATTCTAATGTCATGCATTTCAAGTACTGGGATTCTACAAGTGTGTTATGATCAGAATTTTAGAAGACCATGTATTTTATTTTACTTTTGTTTTTCTGTTTTGTTTTGTTTTGAATGCACAGTAAAACTGTAAGGGTAAATTCTGAATAATTCTGTGTAACTCTCGTAATGTGATGAAGTCGCAAATATTAAATATGCACCGTACAATTCCATTTCCATTTCATTGCTTCATGGTGTAATACATGAAGATTGATCCTTTCAAATTAATACAGAATTCCAGCAATTCCAGCACTACACTAATAAATATGGTCATTTAAAATAGAAAAAGACTGCTCACTTATTTTTAACCCCAACTATCGAAGAATTGCAGATAATAATATTCAACCTTTTGGTATAAAAAATACCAATGGACAGTGAAAACATGACATATTTGCTCATTTTGCTTTAACAGGTAACCTTTATTGGAATAAATGATCAAATGAACATTTCATATGACTGTTTGATTCACTATGAGTAAATTAATCAAATTTATTAGATTTTATTCATAAATGTGGCTTTGATCGCAAAAGGGGAAACTATTTTTAACTGGGTCGATCAATAATTCCTAACTCACCTCAACCTGACAAATATCTCAAGCATGGCAAGATTTCACACAGCCTCAGTTTGAAAGGCCAAGAATTTTACATCAATTATTTACAATTATAACGAGAAGCCCGTGATCACATGACCCAAATATGACGGGAACGACCGGAGACACGCACACTTCGCCTTGAATTCCGGACAAAGAAAGCTGACATGTTTGCATCACCAAGGCACCGGGGGAAGCTCGAAATAGCAAGGCGTGATAATACAGCCCACTCCCGGCGATTCCAATATTTGAAAACAACTCTCATAAACGACTGACAAACATCTCCTAATATCGCGATGTCTACAAGTTATGAGCAAATGCCACGGGTGGTATATTTTTAATTTATTGGAAATCGCCTACAAAGAAATTATGTTCGCGATACTCAAGTACGACGGCTATGCTGTATTGTAGATTTAATATTCATACGATCATGTAGGCCTACATGTAAATAATGTAATTTACATCTTGACTGAGAAACATCTCTTAATATTGCCATGTCTACAAGTTACAGTACGAGCAAATGCCATGGGTGGTACATAACTATTTAATTTATTGGAAATTGCCTACAAAGAAATTATGTTCGCGGTAATCAAGTACTGTAGATTTAATATTCATAAGATCATGTAAATGCAAATAATGTAATTTACATCTAGACTGAGAAACATCACTTAATATCGCGATGTCTACACGTTACGACCAAATGCCACGGGTGGTACATATTTAATTTATTGGAAATCGCCTACAAAGAAATTATGTTTGCGGTAGCGAAGTACGACGACTATGCTGTATTGTACATTTGATATTCATATACACGTTTGTATGCATTGTATGTAATTTACGTCTTGACTAGATGTGAACACAGAAAATGTACACTAAAAAACTTGTTTACATGTACGTGTTGAAAAGTAACTTTTAATACTAACAGGATAAATACATAACGAGTAATAAAATTAGTACTTAATCTTACTTTTACCTTTTCTCTGTGAAGTAGTTTGCTTTCCTCTATTAATACATCATTATGCATTTTTGCAGGTAATGTTCTTTGACAATCAATGTTAGAGGGCACTTACTAACTTTTCAGGAGAAACTGTAAGATAACATTGTAGTAAATCACTTCAAATTTGTGAACCTTTTGTAAAGCTTTCACTTTAATATACAATGATGCTTGGTGAATTGAAGATTCATTCTACAGCATCATTTTTCCCTTTGCAGTTGGCACTACACAAGCATCACATTTTTAAAAATAAGAATTTTTCTGGTACTGCATGTGCATACATGTACATGTAGCGCATGTACAACATGTGGTATATATTACATAATCAATCATTAACGAAAAGTAAGCCTTGCCTATCATGTCAGCTATATCCAGTTTATATTGAAATGTGTAATGTTCAATAAAATACATGTATGACACTTCTAATGGTATTCTAGACAACACACTATAATTATCATTTCACCAATGCACTCAATATTTTAAAGGATGTACAAAGTAGAAGATAAATGCCGCTTGTTGGTGACCACAATGATTTGTAAATTATATACTTTTAGTCAAGTGGTAGTTTACCAAATTACATGTACAGTGGAACCCCGTTTTCAAGAAGTCGGATATAACAATACCCTCTTATAAGGTGATTTTTCAGGTCCCAACTCTTTATATTTCTTTGTTGTTTGGACCCTGATATAGTGAGGAACCTGATATAACAAGGTAATTGTCATGTTTTTTTGGTCCTCGTTATAACAAGGTTCCCCTGTACCTAAAATAAGACGAAATGATACATAACATTCTTTTCTTGTTTGAACACCTGATCATAACACATAATTCAAGGTTTTAGTGAATGATTCCATTTGCCCTGCATATTCAGACCCAATGAGACACCATCTATCACATTAAAGAATTAGTAACATTTATGATACCAACTTAACATTGTAAGAAATGTCAACACGTAGATAATGCAATAGAACACCGATTTAGCAAAGCCAACATTTGCAAGGATTTTCATGAAGCTCACACACATAATTGCGCATGATACATGGAATTATTACTCCAAGGTATACATATTCCATTAAAAATGCTATGATGTACCAAGCTGCCAGCCTCATTGAATCAAGCCAAATGACCATCATTTCAGGAAATATGCTTGTGGATCAATCTCCAAATCATCCCGAAACACACAACATGATGTCACATTCCAACAAAAGCATTTGATGAGGGCAGACGTAGAAACTCCTTGGAGCAAAACTGCTCATTTTCAAGAAAAATAATTATGACAGGAATACTTGCCACTGAAGCTAACCAAGCACAGGTGATTCTTCATGGAAACCAATACACTTCCTGGTTTAGTAGGTTAAAGAACAAAACACACATTTATCCTCTGTCAATAAAATCTCCATTCTCTATCGGCAATGCTATAGAAGAACACGTAGATGCTACTTGAAAGATTCCCAATAGAAATTGTTCATATGACTTCACTAATGAAAGCAGGTACCATAGAAATCTGTCGTGCTCTTTAAAAAGATAAATCCGCATCATCAAGAAATGATATCAGCGAGACGAGATGAAAACGACCTACTAGCCCCGAGGAGCGCTGCGACACGACATCGTCAAATCGAGCGCATAAATACGGCGCTGACGTTCACGGAGATCAATACGCTCGTGAGTAAGTCATTTGTGGCCTCATAAAGATATGAAACATGGACTAATATAATGCGCCAGACAAGTTTATTGGCACAAGGAAATGCTTAATGCTTACGTCGCTAACGTTAATGGGAGATGAGCGGTTTCACAGATGCCAACAAACTTGACTCCCTCTCTCTCTCTCTCTCTGTATCGTACGCTCCCTCTCGATCTCAGCTGCGCAACAATGCCGGTGGGGTGCCCTTTGTATCATTGCTGGCCTTAAAGGCTGGGTGTCTCTTTGCAAGCATAAAATTTAATTTTGTGCAAATACACTGGAATAGAGAAGAAAATGCTATTTAAGAAACTTCAGCAAAGTGTAGGAGCTAGAAACTCAGTTTTAGTAGGATTATAGTAAATGTTTGACTTTGAATCAAAGTAAAACTTAAAGAGACAAAAAAATCAAATCAAAGTTTGATTTGATTTTTTGTTTCTAGCGACAAAAATTTTGCTAGTAAATACTGGTCTATTTTTAGACAGTGCATATAGGTATCTTTTTATCTCTATGGACAGTGCCATAGTGCTATAAGGCAAGTAAATGACCTTGCATTCCTATCAGTGGCTGACACGTGCCAGCACAACCATCTGGTATTACATAAGTACTGTAATCATACATGTACCTAAGTGAGTTTTGGAACAGTGTGCCTGAAACATACACTACACGACTATTGTTTTTGCTCGTTTTTCAAAATCTAGGTGATTTCTGATCTTCAGTTTGCACAGGCAAGTCATTTATAAACAGCCTAAGGACATACATAATGTTTTGCTGTGTTATGGGAGGGTTGCAAATGAGATTCCCTACCTTTAAGAGAGTAATCGACATGCGTGCCTCACCACCGAGACACGCTGGGAACAATCGGTCACTGATTTGCAGGTACTGGTCGGAGGTCTTTGGCTTTTTACTTCGTTAAGAGTCAACGACAACACCCATCCAAGTAAAGATTATGAGTTATTTATACATCGGGGAGAGGTGACTCAAGGTGTCTGTGATATGTTATGATGACATTTTAATTCATGTACGAGTTATGGAGAGGCATGTACAGGGGTGTATTCAGGAATTTTTCTGGGTAGGTTGTAATCGTATTTTCTTTTTTTGGGGGGGGGGAGGGACCTTTTCACAATGAAATGAGATATGATTAAAATGTAACTGATCAATGATTTTCAATTTATGTCATTTTCAACAGGCCCTCACGAAATGTCATCTG
>JZLH01S0624850.1:0-10976 GCA_001188425.1 Eucidaris tribuloides | reverse complement strand
AATGGTCTTACATTCATATTTTCTTCAATTTATTTTGGTATAGCGACTCATATCAATTCTCTAAGCGATCTTTTACTTTCTTTCATGGTCTGAGAGTTTTGCAAACACAATGGTAAATTGGAACTAAAACCGTCGTTTTGGCACATTTTTTGCCATTTGTAAACAATTCCTACAGGCTTGATATTCTATTGACACGAGATTTATGATAATCAAAAGATTTTTCTCTTTAAGGTTTAGATCAAAATATGTGACTAAGTCTAAAGACTTCCTTTTTGGTAAAAAAAAAAATCTCGTGGAAGATCCCCGTTTTTCTCATTTTTTCTGTCTTTGTCGCTTCATAAAATGAAAGTGCGAGATCTATAAATATATTGACGATGAGGATATGTAGTGGGAAGTCTGAGGATTCTAAAAATGTGAAAATCAAATTGTATTGACTAGGATAAGGCCCGCGGAATTGGCAAAAACAATGACAGATACTATTTTCTCTCACTGAGATATCCACGCGTGTCTTTGTTATTATGCGTTCGAGTGTGAATCCAAACAATAGACATGCTTCTACAGCGCGGCGAGAGAGCACTATAGTGCATGACCAGTGCGTATTATAACCTCGTATTTCTCTGCGTAAAAGAGGATCGTCTTCTGTTGTTAAGAAATTGATATGCAAAATTTTAAGCTTGTAAAAGGGACGGACAATCTATAAAGGTGAACAACATGTGAGCCATAAAAACGATGAAATATCCGCTTGCCCTGGACCAAGTTAAGTATGCCAGATCCTTCGTTTCGGGTCTCCAGGCACGTAAGACAGAATCATGTAGACGTTTCAAGGTTTCTGGAGAAACCTCTCAAGATATCACGTTTAAAACCACAAAGGTTTCATTTGTCAGGCGTGCTTAACACACGAACAACACTCATGTTTCAGATTCAGCAAATGCAACCGTTAACACCAAAATGTCAATTTGCTCTTTTTTTCAAATTGCTCGGAATATTACTCAAAATCTTTTCCGAACATGCATCTGGGATTACATTCAAGAACAGATCGTGTTTCCTAAATACAAATACACTGATGGATAATCCAATTCCCTTAAAATACTTAAGCCAGTGTATCGAAGTGTATAACATTTCTTTGTTAGGAAGTCAGGAAACATGACAAAATATCTGTTTTAAGTCTATAGTAACGTTTCTTGTATCTATATCTTGTACCACGATTACCATGTTTACTGTATACTTACGTCGGAACTTTTGGAAGGCGAATGTAGTTTCTTTTGGTCTATTGGTCTTTTAGTCTATCAGGTCTTCGTTCCGGTGGCGTGTGACCAGGACCCTCGGAACGATATTTTTCATCGGGGGTGCAGAGATATATATTTTCGGGGTCCCAAAAAAAATTTCGCGGCCAAAAAAACTTTTTCACGGCCAATTCGCGGCCGAATCAACAGCTGAAAAGTCGCTCAGCGGGGGGGGGGGTCGGCCGAAAAATTTTCGCTGCCAAAAATTTTTTCACGGCCAAATTCGTCAACAGCTGAAAAGTCGCTCAGCGGCCAAATTTGAAGGAAAATAGATATACACGTCTTTTTGCAGGGGGTGCTTTAGCACCCCCAGCACCCCCGCTTCCCAGGGCCATGCGTGTGACCCTTTACTGTGACTTCTTTTTTCTAGTTATTTTACTTATATTCCGAAAGTCTCCTTGACTATTTGTTTCCTTAAATGCCAAATGTGACTGTTGCTAAGTAAGAAAGTTCCAGACACTGTGGACAGCTTTGTTATACTAAAAACAGGAGTTGACAGTATGATTTCATTAAATCAAGTTGTGATTTACATTACCAAGTTGAATCATGGTAGAGTCACATAACGACTCGTAAATTTGTTGTAAAGTGTGTTTTTATTGCTAATGCCGTTGCTGTTCACATTCATTTGTATCGTTTTCTTGCTTTTAGTAATGTTTTAACTGTTCTACATTTCGTTATATTGTGTTTGCTTCTTTACTTCAGATCTTTTGTACCTGTTCAAAGGCTAATTAGAAGTATCTGTCCGTGTAATATACTGACATACTGATAATACTTATGACACAAGTTATTGTAACAGGAAAAAATAACTTTTAATCATGCATTTTCTCCTGTGTTGAGTTTAGTAACCGAATCAGACTTCTTTTCAACATTTTACAGGATAAAGCCTACACTCGAGTAATTTTTTTTATTTTTTTTACGTTCATAGGTTCAAAGTTCATTTATTTCATTCAAGTACAAATAGAAATATTAAAGTATACATCAAATATACAATGTAATCCAAAATTATTACGTGAATGAGGATCAGCTAAGAAGATCATTGAAGACTTATAAGTTACTGACCCTGAATCAATAACAAAATAAATTTACACCACAACATTACACTGATACTATTAGTACATGCAGTGTAAAACACACTCACAATAATGTTTTAATTTCCGTTTGAATACATTAAGCGAGGGACTAGAAGCAATTTCTGAAGGTATGATATTCCAGATTTTGAGGCCATTAAAAAAATATTGACTTTTGATGAACAGCTGTTCTTGCCTGAGGTAAATGATAATTACTTGCATTCCTTGCGTGATATGTATGAATGGTACAAAAATATCACAGCAAAGGAATTGGTAGCATATTTTTAGAACATAAATACATGAATATTGTAACTTATATTTGGTACATATCAAATACATTTAGTGTCTTGAGGCAAAAGAATATTGGCTTTGTAAGAAAACAAAAGCAAAAAACAAACTTCAATAGATAATTTGTTTCATGTACTAAAATTGCCAAAGTGAGATTTTTTTCTAGATACCACAGTACCTCAGTTTACATCGGATTTTCCCATAAACATCACATCAACATAATGGAAATTTGGCGATATATCCACAATTCAAATGTAAGTGAAACGCATGACGTGTATATATCCGAACACTTTGAAAATGAGAGTATTAAACTACGGTTGTTGTCGTGCTGAGATGTCGAGCGATTCGTATACAGGAAAAGAATCATCAGGCGCCTTTGTTTATTCGTAAGTAACATGCATTGGCCTTTCAAGTATGTATTACGCACGGGAGAGGGGAAGCGATTTTCAAATTGTAAGTGATGAAAGTTAACTACAGTGCCCGCGGGTCTAATTTTCGTGTTGATTTTGCGAAGCGACATGATGTGTATTAAACTCCGAGAGATGTGACTGCGCTCCCGGCGCTAACGTCTCGTCTTACCCCGTTTAGTGGCCTGCCATACATCATTACACAATTACTCTGCGTACCTCATCTCAAAATAATATACTACCTTACTGTAGTCATTCCTTTCCCGTTTCACCAATCTGAAGATCACATGTACCTACAAGCGTAAATTGATAATCCTACTTTGGATCGTCTGTAGGGCCCATGGGTGACAGCGACATATGAAAATGCACTTGTTTACGAGAGCAAAGCACATGTACTATCTCAGATCGTTGCCAGAAAAGAAATCTTGTCTGTCGATAAATAACCGAAAATGTTATAATGTGCATGGTAAATATGAAAGTAATGTATTTCGTGATCGACACGGTTGTCGAAAATCTCGAAAAGCTAAACTTCCCCTGTGATAAGACAGTTCAGTCATTAAAGGTGAATGCAACCCAAACCCTATCTGCATTCGGAGTATAAATACCAATAAGAAAAAAAAGAATAGTGAAAGTTTGAGCGAATTTCGCTGAAGCACTCAAAAGTTATGACTGTTCAAGTGATATTCAATTCTTATTTAGGAAGATTCTTAAATTGGCATCTCTTCCGATTTTTGTAATGAGAATGTGGATAATTCCTTATTTTGCTTTCTATATAAATTTTCACAATCGATTTCTAAGATGTCAGTTGAGATGGTGAGCAAATTCTTTCAGAAAAGCAGGCAGAATCAATTTTGTTCTTACATACTTAAACAACAACAACCAAGAGGAAATTTTTAGATGTTTATTTTCACTTAGTAGAGTAATAAAGCAGTTTTGGAAGCAGTCTTTAAGTTGACTTAAACTGACACTAGAATCGAGTACCTTGTTTAGGGATTCTGTTGTGAAAATTTCGCATTCAGACGTTCCCTTCTTTTCAAATCATTGCAAATTGCTGTGACAGCAAATTATGTATGATTTTTGATATAACAAAGACAAGGTCTCTGCTTGCGGGGTCTGATTTTAGGGTGATCAAACACCAGTCGTTACACCCCTTACTGAAGTATTCTCAATTTAAGAGTCCACTTCGATCTGGAACTAAGTTATAAGTGCAGATGTGATTATTGCGAACGAAATTCTGGAGGAGCAAACTGAACTTCTCTTAAAGATTGTGTCATTGATTTGCACGTCAAAAAACATCTATATGAATGAAATCAGCTGAAATCATATCCAATGTGAAGATTAATATAAATAAACACCTCTCATAGAGACTTGGGGTAAAATATTGAGTTTTGGTGAAAATCTGGACGGTTAAACTTCATCCTTTTTTCAAATTGCTCAGGAGCAATTTCAAAAAAATCAAACGTGCACGTGCCGTTCCAAAATTGTCCGATCAGCCGTTAGCCAATGGTCGCGCGGGAGCTATCCTGTTAACCAATCACGGTGCGCTCCGCTGGTCTTGCGAAGGTTCACAGTAACCGCGATTCGCAGTTTGAGCAAAATTGAAACTCACGGAAAGAACAACATTCTGGTAACATGTCGTTATTAGTTTTTCTCATAAAACAACAAATTCATGACGTATGGATCTCAGACTTTCAACACACCATTTGTAAGTACTATACTACCGTTTGGTATTGATAATGAAGGGAAGTAATGACTTGCACATCCCCGACACAATCTTTAAAGGTTATGTTGTTTATTTGCACAACAAAACGTTTTTGCTCCTACCTGACAAAACTAAAGATAGGTACATAAAAATGCAGTGTTCAAAGTGTGGGATTCATACGTTGTAAACTTTGTGAAATATAAACGATAGATTATTAATTTTGGAATTGAGCCATTGCTCAAGTTGCATTTGGTGAGGATAGTTTTGGTTTTGCATACTGGATGTAGATTTCACCTGCTAATTTTGATTTGGTAGAGTCCAACCGTAGTATATGTAAAAATTGCTTGACATTTGTCCAACTGCACTGGTGTGAGTTTTTGACCCTGTAAACAATGATCAGCTGGTATTAAGTTTTCACTAGATGACACACGAATCAGGTCTCGCAGTCAGACTTAAATTGAAAATTGGATTGCAGCGATCGACGGTTCGCAAGGTTACGTTGTTACATTCTGTTTGCATTTTATCAGCGGTTATTTTCACGAAACGTGACTTTTTAGCCCCAAGGCTTATGTGGAAAGTAAATAACTTTGGCTCATTTGGTCGATAAGTTCTTTTTGGGGTGTGCAAATCATGGTCACAGTCTTCAAGCTATTATTTTTTCATTCATTGATTTGTTAAATTCACACCTCGCCTAAATTAACATGATTAAGGGGTTTTGTAAACAATTCATACATACACAAAACACAACATGGAACCTTACTACAGCCCTACTCTACTGCCCTTACTTAGCTCTTAACATGCAGACTACATAACAGCTTTATGGACATTGTGTGTATTATGTGGAACATATCTTAACCTTCAGTAAACAACGGCAACCTGTTAGTTTTAAGGACGATATTAGGAGGCCAATAGTTCACCATCCATTTATTGACAACTTCAGGAGAGGGATCTTGTATGGGAGTTTGCAAACATTGGATTGTAAATGTCTGAAAGGCCAAAGGTAGTCAAGAGTTGCATATGAGTTCAAGTTTGTTGACGTCATATTTTGATCCAGGAACATTTTCTTTTTTTTTAAAGTGATCATGTCTAAGACAAATTATCCAGATAGACCCTCAAGTCGGTGTAAACGTTAAAATAATCGTTTCATCTTTTTTTTTTGTTCTTTCACCGGACAAGTTGGCTCAGTGGTAGAGCGTCCGCTTCTGGCCCGGAAGGTCGTGGGTTCGAGCCCCGGCCGGGTCATACCAAAGACTTTTTAAAAATGGTACCTTCTGCTTTCTAGCCACGCGCTCGGCATTCTAGAACAGAGAAGGGTAGTAATAACATTTATGTTATGCAGGGCCCGCTGGTAGAGCAGTCTTTATGACTGAAGTGGCTACCCTGTAAATAAGACGTTATTATTATTATTATTATTATTATTATTATTTTTAATCTAGTCATCAACCATAAGCTACTTGGCATACATGTTAATAGACATGTTATGTGGAAAGTTAATATACGGCCCAAACACTTCACTGCTCCTCACCTCCCCCCCCCCGAAAAGAAAAATCCCTGTTTACGACCACTGTCAGATGTACGGAAAATATCAAGGAGACGCAGGGTTGATCTTGTAACATAGGAATGAAAAAGAATCGTTTAACCGGGCAGGTTATCACTTGATAGTGGAGCTCAGATGAAACTCCTGGTAAGGCACGAGGAGAAATCAAATACGACGAGAGCATTTACGAAGGATTTAAGGATACGAAGATAATTCTAAAACACGACGAAACGCAGATCTCTGGTAATGTTGTAATTACAGAACTCGGGGGATTTTGTGCCGCTGCGTATGTTTATTCACAGTGAAGGCGATGGAGAAACACATGAGATGGACCGTCGCGATTTATGGCATTTCAGTAGAAGAGCAGTTGCCATCCCCGTCTTTGTATGAATTCGTTAAAGATCATCAGTGGTTAGAAAGGGGATGTTCTGTATGCTGTCACTATACGAACGAAGATTTGTTGTGGACAAGGTTTATTTGGTTCATGAATGTCACATGGTGCAGTATTTGAAAAAAAGGTGAGGTGTACAAGGCACTAGATATACTTGCCACAAGAAAAAAAAAGAGTTTTTAATGATAGTGATAATAATATTAATAATAATAATAATAATAATAATAATAATAATAATAATAATAATAATAAATCATAATCATAATCATAATCATAATAACAACATTTTATAATGCGCCGAAATCCATTTTAGTAGTTCTTGAACATTAGTATGTAAGAATCAATCAAATTTGGAGTCATCTTACACAAGCAGAGGGGGACCCTTTTTAACTTCCACTCGTCCACAGACACATGAACAAAGTTGGACCAAGAGCGTCATTTCTCTCCAAAGATTTCAAAGCTGACGCAAAAAACGAAAATTCCCCTATGATGTCATGGTGTTTTTTTAGTGTTGCACGACTAAGTCGCCAAAAGTCGAAGTCATGACTATCGTTGAGGAGTCACAACTTCGACTTTAGAAATCCAAGAATCGACTCCATGTAATCACATATATATGCCATGTATAAACCAGTCCAAACATACATGACAATGTGTGGGACTACAACAGAAAGTCAATTTTTGAATGATCATAATCACAGTTGAAACAACATAAGTTCAAATATTATTTTCAAAATGAACTAACCATTATCATTGGTAATGAAATTGGACAAAAATGGGCTGCTCTTGCATCAAAATCGCTGAAATCATTGAAGGAGGACACTGAACAGTCTTGTAGTGTGCTACTTTTTACCTATTGATCATACCAACAGAACCAAATGCCAAGAGTCGGCGACTAGTCGACTCCCAAAAATCCTGGAGTCATGCAACACTAGACTGTTTTTATCATTATGTTGGTCACGCTCGCGAGAGGAAATTCTAGAGAACAAATGTGAGGAAGAAGGAGTATCCCGCTGATCGATAGAGGTGTCTCCATTTGGGCGAAAGCAGAAATAGTTGAATGATTTAAAACACGGTTTCTTTACAGAACGCCATGGTACGATATATCAGGCATGCCAGGGACCTGTTTCTAAAGCTTTTTGTAAAGGTACGCATGAATTTACGGACGACTCAAATTTGAGGTGCCAAGTAAAATGCCCCCTAAAAAAATCATGTTATTTTAAGAAAGTATGATTAATGTCAATTAGATTTGGCCAAAAATAATGTTTTGCATTGAAATGCTTGTTAAATGGGTATTAATAGCAAGAATGTTTATCCTTTTTTGCATATTTGAACATTCGCAGATGTGATTTCAACAGTTTGAAAATCACATTTGGCTTGTCATATTTTGAGTCGAGCTATGCGCAACGTAGCTTCATGAAATAGGCCCTAGAACTCCTAAAAAGGAGGTGAACATCTATGAAAATATGAATGATGAGTCTTGCAGAAAACGGAAGAGACGTGTAAGTGGGCCAGGAAGAAAGATCAACAAAGACGGGGAAATGTTTGAATGTAAGGCTTCACCATAGATCATGCTAGATTGTCAGTAGGCTCGGGAATAAATTATAACATCAGCATAAGCAACATTTTAATGTAATAAATGATGAACAGCAACAACTCTGTAACAATTGAGAAAAGGCATCAGCCGCTATAAAAATTATAAAGAAAGTCAACAAGACACTTCCATCGATAGACAAATAAAAGCAGGAGAAATGTTAGACTAAAATAACAGAACATTTTTTTTTCATTAGTCTCAAAGTCATAAAATTACACACATTACTTTGCATACACACTTAGTCATTTCGAGTCACCGTCTGAAAGGTTTACCATATCCGATAGTTTAACAAAAAGAATACTTTGAAAAACAAATTCGCATTATCGATATTTAGGGCTCTTTTGCCCTGTCTGAATTTGTGAAAACTCCTGCTTAACCTTATTTGGATCACTTGCTCGACTTAGAGATAGCCATGCCCATACAAAATTATTTGGGTCTTACTACACAAGCTGCTTTAACTCGCAACTTCAATTTTGTCCATTGAATATGTCGATATGCAGTGGTCAATTCGCCGTCAATACATTTGAATATATGTATATAAGAACGAGTAAATCAAGAAAAAAAATTACATTTCCAATAAAATTACATTTGACTATGATATATAAGACAAGATCGTAAATACAAGTTTAACTGTAAATTGTTTTATCATAGTTCGCTTTCACGTGACTTGTGGGGGAGTCCTCTAATTTGATGGACTTGGATCGTTTTTTGGATCATATGGACTTTGGTCTGTCTTTGAATCGTCTACATAGTAAGTTACTATAGTAAATGTCTTCTAAAATAGAGAGGGCGCTGTAATATAATATATAACAATGACCCAAGTCCTGGACTTGGGTCATTCTTACATGCATACTAGATTTCACTCCTTTATTTTTGGCACTTCCGGGGGAATTATAATTTATCATTCATACACAAGACGAGCCCATATATAAGCAACAATTTCCCATGTTTAACTCAATTTGGTAAAAAATTGGACTTGGGTCGTTTTTATATTCAGATATTCATTTTTATGTTTTCATGGCGCAGTCAGGAGATCAGCTCTTCGCAAAACTCGGACCCTCTGATTATAACTGTATGCACATAGATGCACCAGAGTTATAAACATTCGAGTAGCGTTTGCAACGTGGATGCTTCCTTTACACATTAGTTGCATTTTTTGGCTCATTTGGGCAGTTCGGTCTGCAACTGACGAGGGCGGACTCACATATCCAAAGTAAACGTCAACATGGTCAATGAACGTTATTTTATACCAGGGATTGTTGACAATCAAATCAAAGTTTAACGGTCACAATGTCCAGGTCCTAAAATTTGCTGAAGGTTTTAAAATGGTATTTTCTTCGTACAGTTTACTTAGACATTATCAATATTTAGGCATATTAAGAGACGCCCTACATTTAAAATTTTTATCATTGATGCATTTCACACTTTTTACGGCTAATGGCGATGGATGTTTCTTGTGCATTTTCTTCGGTCATTTCTTTCAATCCTACAGGTTTATGTTTCTTTTACAGTCACATCACTCACCCTCCACGTTGTTAATGTTTTGTTAATAAAGGAGGTGTAAGATTGTTGTATCGTATGCTCTCATGGGAAGGCTGTTCCATCCTTTCACATTCGCTATAATGTTTCCGTTCTGTATAATCAGCAGTTAAGCATGACGTCACGCAGGTATGACTTCGCTGATGTTAGCTTATGCACGAGCTGCAACTTCGTTACAGAATTTGCCAAAGACGTCATAAAGAGCCCTCCTTTTTACACCCTTTATAATGTCCCTAATTTACGTAAACCTATTCAATTTTCCCCCTTTTATAGAAAATGTGGATCTTGAAAAGTGTTGCGCGGTTCTACTAGTGTTACCATGCTTCCGACTGTTTGCTGTCGGAAGTCCCTGAAATAAATTGCACCATGATGTGTGACCTACTTTCTGTCAATTATAAAAGTAAGACGATATCGTTAGGAATTAGCACAGTGTTACAAAGTCAGAAAGTACAGTTTTACTTATAAATAACTGTGCCAATGTGAATGACGGAATTGATTAAACCATTTTTTTTTCAAAAAGTCATATAATATGACATTGTATGAATAAACTAATTTTTCTGTTATAGGGTACAGTAACGAACTATTTATCAGCGTTATGGTAATGTGGAACCACGTTATAACATTCAATGAAATTTTATATTAAAAGAACATTAGATAAATTTTGATTTATTAACATGAAATTAAACCTACACTTCCAATTCATTATTGACTTATCTGGGATTGCTACAAAACAAAAATAATTTACGTATGAATTACTTATGAATGTAGTAGGTTAATCTTACAACTATTAATTGAGAAGCAGAATGTCCTTTTTTAGAACCCTTGGAATAATGGCGTCTTCGCGGGTTTTTTTTTTTCTTGCTATATATTTTGGAGAACGAACCCACGGATTACCTACTAAAACCAATTCGGGTTATAAATACTTTTTGAAAAAAATCTTTCTTTAGTGGAGCTTAAAAGTTCTCTTTGTTGAACAACAATACAAACCTTTTAGAACCCTTTTTGAAGGGCAAAATTATAACACATTGTTAACAAGTCAATAAAAACATCAACAACTAGTGAGAACATGCATGAAAAGAAACAAAAGAGCAATAACATCAGAACAAACCCAAAAGGATATTTTACTCATGTATAGTGTTTCCGTTCTTCTTTAAAGTGTACAGAACGTTGT
>JZLH01S0624815.1:0-12785 GCA_001188425.1 Eucidaris tribuloides | reverse complement strand
ACGAATTCGAGATTTGTACATTTGATGGAATAATGGGACAAAATACAGTGTCGTTAACATTTGGATATATGCCGGGATTTATTTATTTATTTATTTTTTTTATTATTTATTTTATTTATTTATTTTTTTTTTTTGGGGGGGGGGTAGAGGGGACTAGGACTACTCCCTCACGAGGACAACTTTCCTGGGGACGACTCCCACCTGACAATTTCCTAGAATGACAACTCTTCGGAAGACCACCCCTGACCCCTACATGCATATGGTATTACTCCCCACTCAGTACGTGCACCATCTTCCCCAAGGACAAATCTCCAGGAGGACAACTCTCCCTGAGGCAACTCTCCCGGATGAATTTAATAATGTTTCCAATTTAAAAAGTCTGGATTGTTCTTTTTGCTTCCTTCATGATTTTGTGGGGGACACCGGGGGCACACGAAATTTGTGTGTGTGAGTGGGGGAGGGGCAACGTGCCCCCATGCCCTCCGTAGCTACGCCCCTGCTCGGGGAGTTGTCCTCGGAGGAGTTGTCCTCGGGGGAGTTGCCCTCCGTGGGAGTTGTCCTACGGGGGAATTGTCTCCCGAGAGAGTTGTCCTGATACGCATTTTTTTTTCACCTTAGCTACGCACTATTCATGGAATGCCGAGGACCTGTCATCATACAGTACACGCATTCTGACAAAAATGACAATTGTTGGTAACATGGGAGTCATCAGAAAAGGGGAAGCATATTCACTTAACCTTGTCATCTCTCATTACAACGCGAGACTTAAAAACGTTTTAGTACCGTAGCCAGATAGTCAAAAGCTTGGGGTTCGACCATGGGTGACGATCGGGGGCGGGGGAGGGGCCGTGTCCCCCTCGATTTTTAAAGGGTATTTTTATCTTTTATTAATTTTGTTAGCATTTTTAATAGTTTCGTTATCTGCAAATGTATTCAAAGGATAGATATGATTGGAACAGATCATTAAACTTTATGAATGCGGGGAAGGGGGATTGCAAAGTCTTTCTTTCCACTTTTTTACTAACACATACATCTTTGGGTCGATTTTTACCTCGCGCGAGGGCAGTGGCGCAAATCCATTTTCAAATGTCGGGGGGGGGGGGGACAGTCACATGAAGGAACCTGCCCAAACCATATTTGGCCAGCCAAAATTTGTTTCACCTGCCAAATTGCCAGCCAAACAATTCCTGACAAGCGGGGGGGGGGGGAATGGCCGACCAAAACCATATTTTGCCAGCCAAAAAAAAAATTACTGCCAAAATAACTGCAAATTCCCAGCCAAATCACAAAATTGTGGGGGGACATTTGATATTGTGTCCCCCACCTTCAAAATCGTGGGGGGGGGGGGGACATCGACCCCCTGTCCCCCCTGGATTTGCGCCCATGCGCGAGGGTATTTTTATTTCGCCGTCCGTGTTTCGTCCCCCACTCATCACATGAAATCTCCGCTGCTGGGTTCGACAATAAGAGACAGGTCCAAGTTGAGAACAAAACGTAGCGAAATAATGAAAACAGCATTCGCGTTCGAACATTTTAATGGCGGATATCGGATTTGATGGGAGGCGCGGGGGAGAGGCACAGGGGGAAGGGTAAAGCCCACATCCCAGTACACTTTGAGTGCACACTCGCTGCAAGTAAAGTTAAATGTGATTAAAGGGGCAATTCCATGCTCATAGCAAGTTGCTTTGAATTGAAGCACAAAAATCATGGAAAAGTATCTGTCAAAGTTTGAGAAAAATTAGTCTAAGTTTTAGACTGTCCTCCTTTTTTCACCCTAATCCTAAGGCGGTATGGTCACTTTGACTCAGTATGGGTCTGGACACATAGACTAGCTTTTGCTCGCAGCTCGCTACGCTCGGGTGTGGGGTAAATTAAAGAGCAGTCTATGACTTAGGCTGGACAAAAATCGGACTAATAAGAAGAAAGATATGAATTTTTGAAAATTCCAAGATCATTACAAAATTGGCAACGCTGAGATATTCACTGATGTGAGCAACCTTCCATTTGTTTTTTTACACAAATTATCACAAAAATTTCGTTTCTTTGATTGTTTATGCCTGAACACATTAACTTCACTTGGAAAGTCAAGTAAAAATAGTGTAAGTCTAAACATGAATCTGGAGTACAGAGATGAAGTAATGTTTCTTCAGAGAAAATGATTATAGTTCATTAACACTGTATGTACAAAACAGAAGGAGGGTTGCTCGTATATAACAATGCAGTGTTGCCAATTTGTAATGATCGCAAGAATTTGAAAAAAAAATAACCTTATCAATATTTGCCCAATCTCAAACACTCACTGATTTGTTTCTTTGATTATTCTGCTTCTGCTTCTATTTAAAAATTGTCAAACTTTGCTATCTGACAAATCTGGCAGTGTTTGAATGAACAAATAAACACCTCAGACACACAAAAGTTCACACAGTTTCGCTGTCACTCCAGAAATATGTACAGATAAAAATCAGCACATCGATTATTCTCAGCTGAAAAATTCTGCCACACAGCAGTCTTTGGGGGAAACTGGAATGGTCGTTCAATAATTTTCACTTTTTAAAAGCACTGATCGTTTTGAACTGCATTTTTTCAGGGCTTCATTATCAGACCTCATCAGAGACACTGGTAGCATGGGGAATCATGCAGGTTACATTTTAAAAACTGGGAATATTGTTATACGATGCCTTTGACTCTTAACGTGCCGAAGTGTTGCGGTGAACGCTGCACAGTACATCTCAACGCTACGCACTGGGGTCACTCGCGTGAAATAATACGACAAAATAAAATAATGTAATTATATCGGTACATGACTCGAGTTGAATCATTTTGGTGATCGATCCCGGGATCGATCATGCTCAAGATCGTTATCGTTCAAAAACTAGATGTGCGTACAACCTGACAGATCATAAGTTAATATGGAAATATTCCCCACGTCAGTTCTGATTATGTTGACACTTCTTAACCCGATCAGCGGTTAACCGCGTTATTTTTAGTCACCGCCCTTTAAGTTTAGTTGTGATGAATGCGCACACTTGTTGTTGGCTGTGAACCGTCAGCCGAAGCAAATTCACGGACCTGTGTCTAAATTCGACAAACTGTGGGATGCAGTTTATGTCAAAGGGTTATTTTTTGAACCAATAACATTATTGGTCTTGGACATTTTTTTTAGTGGTAGCAAAATATGCCGTGATAACTTTGCATGATACATATAACCCGCCCGTCCTTATTCATGTCAAATTTTCTTCAAAGTTGATATGGGCGCCTTTGCGCTATGTACTAAAATATTTCAGTGATAATTTCGCCGTGTAAGGCATTTCCATGATTTCCTTACATAATGTATAAAAGCATAAACCTGTTGCAGTTGCATGATTTAAAAGCCGTGTACACATTATTATTTTGGAAAATGACAATTCATAAATCGAGCGTCTTATATCCCCCATTCGATAGTAATACATGTAGTTTTGTTGCTATGACCCACTTGATTGTCCTCCTGGCCCCTTGGTATTTTGGTTGGCTGTTGTTCATATTTGCACCTTATATATTAGATAGTATACCCAGTACGCAGCATAAAGTCAGTAACTCTCCAACATTCGGAACTTATACTTATGATGACGTCATCAAAAGTCTGCCCTACGTTACTAAGTCAGAATCGAATAATTATTTCGTTAACACCAGGTGTTTATTACGTTTGAATTATAGATTGGTGTACGCACAGCTGATACTTCCTATAGACTATAAATATACAAGAGACAAGCTCTTGTTGTGTGAAATGATCATTGGAAATGATATAAATTATTAAATTTGTTTGTACGTACTTATTTCACAGTTGCTTCCCCCGTAGCCCGTGCGACAGACACAATGATGCAACAGGCCTCCCAGCTGAGTGAAACACGTGCCGCCATTTTTGCATGGACCGCTATTACACGAATCGGCTGCCAATGATACAATCAATCAATCAATTTGATTTATTTATTCTTTGATTTCATAAACATAACAATTATTACAACAAGCAAAATGTGAAGGGGAATTCACAAAGAAAGCGAGTTGCTTGATTGCACCATGATCCCCAAATTTTACAGGATAACAAAATATGAAATATATACAATTACAATGATAAAGGAAATTAAAGGGGAAGCTAAAATAGCCTTACACACCAACATGAAACGTTTATATATACACACACAAAGCTATTATGATATTGAATTAAGATTTCAAAAAGATGGACAGATGAAGCATATTATGTGGCGTGAAATTAGTAAGAATTGATATTAAAATATTGTTTGAAATTAGATTTGATATTTTATTTACGTTTTTCAAAAAAATGGGCTTAGATAATAGATTGTTCTATAGGTTATTACCTTTAAATAAAATACAATTCTTTTGTTTATGATAGACAACAACATATATGTTCAACTCATGCAAGAAATAGAGATATTGTAGCTCACAACAATATCACCTCCTATACTTTCAGGGAAATGGCAAGATTGGAAGTAGTCTGTCATTTAGAATGTATATATTATTATTTTTAGAAGTATCATCATCAAGAGATAGTAGGGGTTACTCTTATTTTTTTCCTACTCAGTGATTTTGGACTACTCATTATTCCTGTTATTTGTGTAGCTGTATTATAAACCGCTCATCACCCTTTCCCTTCTTCTTTTATTTATTTATTTATTTTTTTTTTGGAAATCCGTCTATTCCAAGAGATTGTATTCAAAGCAACATGCAGCCAGGATACATGCTCTTACAGCAAAATACAGGGCATATTTACAAATATACATTTACAAATTAAAATTAACACAAACTTGATGACTATAACATAAGAAATTCAACGGTCTTAGAGTATACAGATTATGAGTGGGATCAATGTTGATTATACCTGTGTGGATTATACCTATGTTGATTATCTGTGATTCAATCAAACATATAATTCAAAAAGTATATTCTTTAAGGTTGTGTTGTGTGAATTATACATGGTCAAAAACAATTCCCCTCTGTTGTTCAACTGCTATCAGAAAATACTATGGCGTTCAAATTTATTGTGTAGCTTTCTATGAGTTCAATTTCTATTAGGATCAAACTTTAGTTTAAGACTGATACAGGAATGCTTGCTTCTCATCAGGTAAACAAATTCAGCACAAATCCTTTCAGTCTTGATAAACATGTACGCTCTAGTATATGCTTTAGACAAATTTTGATACGTCGGCATAAGCTGGTTAAATCGTAAACTAGGTTGTGAGATTGCCATAACTTCCCCAAAATACGTACGTTCTTCGCAAGTTTCTCCCATCCAGCCAAACGAGCAAGTGCATACAAAATCTGCTGCACCGTCTGGTATACACTGTCCTCCGTTCTTACATGGACCACTTACACAGGGCGTGTCTGAAACAAACAAGCAAACAAATAAATAAACAATAAACAAACAAACAGACAGACAGACTAAACAGATAGGAATGGATAAAATAAGAGTTATCTCTTGGAAACAGTGAATATGTACAGTGACATAGCTATAGGAATCCCCGACAGATTATATGTGTGGGGGTGGGGGCAGGCCCCTTTCGGGTCACAGAATGCATCCTAAATCTTGACGATTGTTAGCTATTTAGTCCTTAAATTGCAGCACTGCAGACTGAAATCATTATTACTGCTTTTATTAGTTTTTAAAACACCATAACGGAGATTAACACGTTTCAAGCGGTGCCGGGAGTGGGTTGGTGGAAATATTTTGGATGGTGAGGGCTCAGATAGGAGCCCTTCCCGACTCATCTATGCATCTATAGCAATACGTCGTGATGATCCAAGGACATTTAGCAAACAAAACTTTTCTTTCATTGGGGTTAAGGAAATTCAGTTTTCATTTGGAACTTTTAAGTTTAGCGATGGGCAAAAAAAAAATAATCATTATTACTGGCTTTTCCTTTAGGCAGTTATCTCTCATTCGAATGATTCTTTGAGTGATGATATCGGGGCACAATAATAATTGGATTCGAAAACTTTGACACTGAAAGAGGATATGACGTCATCCTCGACAGGGGTATTCTGCTGTCTGCTGTATGTCACTGACGGCAGACCTTCAAGTCATTTTCACCTGGCAATTTGAAGATCAACAGGTGTCAGCGAAGCAAAGGATCGGGAAGTATACACATTTCGCATGTCAGCTGCATAGCGCACTAAAAACCATCGCTAACTAGATTTAAAGTGTAACACACAGGTATGATGAATGGGTTTAAGTGTTGTCCATACAATACGTTGCAAAATTGTGGAGAAAATATATTCCTGACAGTTGTCAGTTAGATACTGCAGTTTCACAGTGAATATGTACATGTATAAGTATATATCCGAATCATAACTGCACACTTTTTCCGTTTAATCACCACGCTCTTTTCCACTACTACAATATTTTCATATATTTATATAATTTAGTTTATGATTTCAAGTTCAAATCACGGGCCACAATACTGTAATTGACATTACGTTTTACTTATTTTGTTTAATTTATTAATTTACTTTGTTTAATTGTTATTATATCTATCTTTATTGTTCTCATCATCATCATCATCATCATCATCATCGTTATTATCCTCCTCCTCCTCCATCATCATCCTCATCATCGTTATCCTCCTCCTCCTCCTCCTCATCATTATTATTATTATTATTATTATTATTATTTTTATTATCATCATCATCATCGTCGTCGTCGTCGTCGTCGTTGTTTATTTATGTTAACACGGCATCATTTGCCTGAGCAACTGGTTGATCTTCAACAAGTCCGTGCAATTAAAAACATATAAATAGACAAAGAAATACATATATTTATACATAAATATCCATTTACATAAAATAGAAGATTCAGGATTCTTACCGATTATTTCACACAGAACACCAGAATAGCCTGTCGGGCATACACACTCAAATGATGTCACTCTGTTGATGCAGCCGGCGCCATTTTGACACGGATTTGGAAAACAAGGAGTTTCTGCAATATCACAACACACCAGTGAGGAAAAGAAATTAGTCATATAATATTCTTAATATGTAGTCAAGGATCGAATGGTGGCAACAAAATATTGAACGGTGAAAAGTAACTATAAATTATCAACATACAACTTGTGTGTAGTTGTGTTAAGTACTAGGACCCCTGATTTTGTTTAAGGGGAGAAATATCGTCACTTCACCCTAACATTATTTTGACACGTGATGAAGTGTATTTATGGTAACCCGGACCAAAATAACAAGTTTTGGTCTCAGACAGTAATGTCACTTTATTACCTGCCTGTGTATATGACCGTTGACGTGATCTTGTTTGGGTACCGTTATGTCACAAGACCGCAGCACGTCAACTTACATTGCGCCGTGATTGATACGTTTTCCTTGATGTATATTATGTTCATACAGTTTTCAGCTTCAGGATGTATTCAATTCACGGCCAAAATAGCAACAATCGAACTTCGAAACAAAGTTCTCAGTGTATCTTCATTCCGACGGGTCAATCAAAGAATAAAGCATTACAGAATCATTTTTCCATGCTGGATGAATTGGGGTGCGATGGAATATAACAGATACGTTAAATATCCCAAAATATGTTTTAAACTATTTTGTACCGCATTCATGTTAATATCTTTAATCGTCTATTTCTAATATTTTATGCAACTTTGCAAGAAATGTATTATGCAAAACTGTGTACGTTATCAATTAAAATTTATATCCAAAAGAAATTAATGCCCGAATAAATGGTTTATGCGACTAGCTACCACTCTACGTTGTTGATTGTTGCAACTGTGAATATATTTCCTCATTGTGAAACACCTTGGAATAATCAAGTCATCATAGGGCCTATTAATATGCAAATAATGTCATGCAATGTACAACAGTGACAATTTCAGTTCTATAAAATGTAATATTACATATATTTTAACGTGTTGCTAGACCAGGCTATCAAAGAATGCAGTATAATCGTTAGAAAATCTATTTGTCAATCATGTTTTAAAAGACTTTATTGCATGCTCCATTGTATGTGATATTTTGTTTATTACATTGTGAATATTTAAGCGTATTTCTATCAATTACCTCACACATATACTGGGGGTTATGAAAACATTGGGCAGAATTATAAACATGACTTAATATCTCAATTCAGAAAACAGTGACTCACTGATAAAAAGGTTCCTGGTCCCCCAAAATTCGAAATAAAATGCGAAATAAAATGCGTGGAAAGTGGAAATAAATTTACACCCAAATGCTGAACAAAATTGCAAAAATACAAAAGTCTATGAAAAGCGTGTAGAATAGTGTAAACAATAAGCAAATGCTGAACAAAATTGCAAAAATGGAATAGTCCATCAAAAGCATGTACAAAAGTATACAAAATTCAGCAAAGTACGTACGTCAGAACGTATATATGTAACTGAAGAATTAAAGACTTTTCTTTCGTTTTGTCGCATACCGGGCAACCTGCGAATCTTATAGGCTTTTCAAAGCCACTCCGGCATTTCATTGTTACATCTTCTCTACAAATGTCAAAGCTTGATATAAAAATGTCAAAGGTTAACTCACCTATATTACACGTACTTCCGGTAAATCCTGCCGGACATACACACGAGTACTGGGACGCCGAAATTGGAATGCATGTGGCATCACTTAAACAAGGATCAAGTGCGCACGGATCTATGAGAATGATGGTCAATGAAAATTATTCTGGTTTGTGATATGATTATCTATTTTTACACGTTCCGCTTTTTGAAAGACAGGCAAAGAGGCACTCTGTGAACTATGTCGCTGATGTTAATTATGCTACCTTCAAGCGACCGACCGTAAAATCCGAAAAACAGGGTCGCAAAATGTACAAACTCAGCATTTTCGGGAGAAAATGTCAAATTTGAGCGAAGAATTTACCAAAATTCCTATTCAATGGCTCAAAACAGCACCTGTACATGTATTATGCTCATTTAAAAGATCCATAAAAAAATATCGGGAAACTTAACTCTCACACAGTTTTGTCCTACATATACTTGCATACTACAGTACGTACATGTGTATTGGTTACCTACTGGTTTTGCTGTCGTAAAAAAAAAAATAACCGACCAACCCAATTTTCAAAAATTCCCACTCGAGGGCAACATATCTATGTTTTTTAGGCCTAACTAATACAAAATAAACTGTGAATTATATTGTAAATGCAAGCTTTAACAGAATGGAATTGTCTCCCTGATTTTGTCGTCAATAGCACCTCGGTCAATAGCTTCAAAGCTAATTTGGAAAAGGCTTGGAAGTCGAAGAGAGATAAGTTCAACCCGGACCAGGCGTTCTTCTGCCCATGCTCTCATTAACCGCACAGCCCAAATGTACTTATTTGACAATACCCAGGAATTGGGAGTTACAGAGGGGCAAATAAGTTTTTGTATAACTTTAAGCCCACAACCAGGTATGTTAACCAGGTATGTTAATAAATAGATTTTAAATACTTGTACATAGTATGTACAAGCATACAGAAATAAACAAATGCATAAATAAATCCATTAATTATAAATTAGAAATATTAAACAGTAATGAATAGTCAGTGGCATGTCAGATTATACCAGTACGTATAGCGTTTATCAATTCTTAAAGCACAAGTTTAGTTTTGGCGATTATTTTATTTGAAAGCTTTATGCCGAAATATCATATCACCAATAACAGATTCTGAATGTCAGTAGTATTTTTTAAATTAATTAATGAAAAATGTGATTGTTACCTGAATTATACCTCATCAGACAGATCAGACTCTGATCTTTCTGATTAGGTATAATTTAGATAACCTTAACACTGTATTAACCCTTTGGATGCGATAGTGTATGGTCGAAAATCTCATTAATCAATTAAAAAAAACTAAAGACATTCAGAATCTGTTATTGGTGTGATATGACCTTTTGGAATAAAGCTTTCACATAAAAGAAAAATCGCCAAAAATAAACTTGCGCTTTAAACATTTTGGAACTTGAAATTAATCAGTACTCGGGTAGTTAGTATATAAATAGGCCTATCAGTAAAGCATAAACATATGACATAGCAAAACCTTGTCACCTTGTGCGAAGCTTGACACGATGTACCGACATAAACAGACGAATAGCCAGTTGAAAATGACACGTGACGAAAGATGTCCATAATTTCCCGCCATTTCACATTGATCAGATCATCAGACGAGTCGGAAAAAAGGTTAAAATCACAAGGAAAGGCTGTGCTATAAAGCTTGCACCGTTCCCAATTTGAGCCTTTCACACTCACACACACAAGACGTGAAGCGGGTAGTCACTTGTGCGAACGTCATTCCTGGATGATAATTCCGTCACATTTCTCCCCAAATCCTCTTTAGCACCTATGAATTTGTCGAACTTGATCCCGTTAATAGTTGCTTTCTTTCGGTGTGGATTAACGACATTTATAAATATCGCTATTAAGGCTGAGCCAGGTGCCTACTGCAAAGCTCTCAGTGTGTCTTTCATTGCGTGCGAGTGTTCATGCACACATCCTCTCCGATATCAAGTATACGCAACACGTACAGAATGATATTCCAAACCCCATATTACCAAACTCTGAGAATGGTGCGTATACTGTATACACATGCACAGGTCCTCTATTGACACGCAAAAATACCAGTGATGTCTTGAAAGAAATAATGCACTTTCCTTACCACGCCCGCACCGAAATTCGAATATAATCTATTTTACTTAACTATTCGACTGTTGCGATTGTTGATTGTACATTGTAAAGAGTTGTTACGTAACTGCGTCCTTAAAATTCTCTTTGTGAAAGCTCTGGACGGGATGGCATTCTATAAGTGTGCCAGGCGTTCACTTCAGTAGTCATTGACGATGATTTGGTTCATTCACATGCAGCCGAGATAAGGTAGCCTGTACTTTCCCTTTCATTTTAAAAAACAACGAAATCACCGTGGCTGTAGTGTTTTGAGGACTTGAGAATAAGATCCAGCACTGAGTCAGTATAGTTTCATTGTGGCGTACTTATTCAACAGCCATCTTTCATGTCTATTAATTTTTTGTTCTTCGCAGTAAAATCTGATTTACCTGGAATACTGTTTCGTTTTCCAGGAGACAAATAATCGCCCCAAAGGGCCCCCAAGTATATATATATATATATTTTTTTATTTCTACACTGTAAATAGAGTATTTAGAAAGTGATAACAAAGATAACGTTTATAAAATATATGTTGAGATTATCAATTGTTTACAAATTTGACACCGGTGTTTAGTGATTTGACACTTGACGTTTATCCTCTAAACATGTTTACAAAGAGATAGCAAGAATTTGATAGAATGTGTTTAGAAAATCGTTTAATCACTAAACACAGTTTTTTAAAGTGTATTTATTTAATCTTCACTCACCATTCAGGGTTTTTTTTTCATTTCTGCCTGACGTGTTTTTTTTTCAACGCTTATACGTGGATATTGGTTTTACTTTTCATTTCGATGTGTACGTGTCGTTTACTTTTTACACTTAACAAATCCTCTCAGATGATTTTTAGATCTTAAATACATCAAAAAGGAACTAGGGGTGAAAAAATGAGAAGGGGTGAGAGATCAGACTGAGGTAGTATGGACTTGTGTTGAGAATGGAGGATGGAAACACTGTGAAAGAGGTGATGCACGCAAGCGTAGATGGTAAAGACCAAGGGGAAGTGTTGTATAAATTATCTATAGTAATATTATTGTTTGTAAAGATGGCGTTTGAAATAATATAATGCTTTCTGCGAATTTTTGCACCCGCCGTCCTTATTCGTTTTTGCCAGTTATTGATGTTTCATTTTAGTAAGGGTAACGATAAGTTTGAATATTATTTGTGTTATTTTTTTGTCCATTTAGTGCACAATAAATTATACATGAATTTGGTTTAATTTGAAATTTATTTAGGTTTATTTACAGTATGTTTTGATGGTTAATTAATTTCTTTCCTACAACAGATGACTGAAATATAAAACAAAGTGAAACCTGAACAAAGAACGTTAATCAAAATGCATAAAAGGAAAAAGTAAGAGATCAACCTTCTATCAATTTTACATACATGTATGTTGGTTTACTTCTTCGTTTAAATTGTTCACAATTATTATTTTAGTATTTACCATATATTATGTCCTTCTTTTTCGTGATTAAATCGATTTTTATTTCGAAACACCCTGCCTTACCGGAAATCCCGACTTTATTCAACGCTTGTCTGTACAATTTTTTAACGTCTAATCGGAGACTGAGAAGAGAGGTCTATGGTATCATGGTACAGTATATCTGCATACTGCGGTGGATAGAGAGTGTAGATTTGTGGCGTTGAAGAGAATAAATCCCTGAGTTAGGGACGTTAACATCTTTTTGCTTTGCATAACAATAAGAGAAGGGAAACTAATGGACGTTTCAGCAAGCTTGTCGGAACCGTTCAAGAGTTATGACTGTTCCAAGCTAAACTATTATTATGGAGGATTCGTTAATGGGCAACTCTGCCACATTTCGTGATGAGGATGCAGAGAATCCCTATTGGTTTTGTACACAATCTTTGACCCGGGGCGGCCGCCCCCTAAATTTTTCAAAAATCGGAAAATCATGAGGGTTTTCATGAAATTTTGGCCTTTTGGACATTTTCGCCCCTATTAGTTTTCGCCCTCCCTATGATTTTACCCTGACGCCACCCTTGCTTTTACCTCTTTTTCATTTTTCATTAAACAATCCAACTTATAATTTCTTGTTCGAGTATATCACAGCAAGCACATGTACGAGTCCCCAAGCTTTTCTGATAGAATCATGTCATCTTCA
>JZLH01S0624810.1:28799-44003 GCA_001188425.1 Eucidaris tribuloides | reverse complement strand
TACACTGTTCTAGGTACACTATATCTGACTGTGGAAATTTTGTGGTAGTTAAGTGTTTAGCCCTTGCTATACAATTGATATCATAAATTACTGTCACATACTTTGACATGTAGCTCTTTATGGACTCAATTTCTATCATGGTCATACCATAATTCAAAACTGATATTCATGCTTGTTTTTCCTCACGTAAGCAAATTCCAGAGAAATATCCCTCCAGCCTTAATACAATCTCGTGATAATATATGTTGGTAAATGTTTCAACCGCTCTTGAGGCATTTTTAACAGAGCTACTCTCCCAATTATTGAAGACTAGACACGAGATATCCCGCCGTGAGTGTTAAAGCAAAATTAAACCATCTTCAACGGCTTAAGATGCATGATGTAGAAAGGCCATCACTTGGACGAGCTTTATGCACTTTGGTCACATTTGAAGAGTAACATGAGAGGAACAAAGTACAGGTAAATGTACATGCTGTCGCATTACACCGGAAATGAACAGTGAAACAGCACATGCCAAAAATGTAGCCAAATGCTCTTCTGTGTGTATGCATGTGTGTGTCTGTCTGTCTGTCTGTCTGTGTGTTTCTCTGCGTGTACCGTATGTGTATGTGTGTGTGTACGTGTGTATGTATGTGTGTGTATATGTGGGTGTGTGTGTGTGTGTGTGTGTGTGTGTGTGTGTGTGTGTGTGTGTGTGTGTGTGTGTGTGTGTGTGTGTGTGTGTGTGTGTGTGTGTGTGTGTGTGTGTGTGTGTGTGTGAGCGTGTGAATGTGTGACATACATGTATACATGTGTGCGTATTGTGTTTGAGTGTGTCATACTGTCATCACTTAGTCACAAATGAGAAATTTGTCTCTTCAAATTCTGTGACGGTGGCGAATAGAAAATAATGTGTCTGAAGATTTCAGGATGCCAACCCATCTAATGACCCAATCACATCACTGCCAGGAAAAACAATTTGTCAAAAGATCAACTCCAATCATCGTTTTCTTCAATCATTCATCTACATGCACTGTACATGTACATAATGTATGGAAAACAGTATTACGGTAACTGTTTAGTAGTAGGCCTATACACACAAATATTGGCTTAACACTGAAAAAAGAGAAGGGTTTTGCAGCATTTCCATTTACCAAGTTAGATAACGGACATTTTAAAATATCAATTTTCAATAACGCTAATGCTACAATTGGATACCAGTAACTAATGACTAACTCTGAATGACGATGTACTCAAATTACGCAAAAATAGGTGATTCATAAATTCCCTGAAATTTTAACGGTAACAGACGCTACTGTACAAGATTAATCTACCTAGTAGTGTATCTGTCACAATATTGGTCCTTGTACATGTGACGTTTTAGTAAACAGATGTTGGATGAATGATGCAAAATTCATCACTCATGTACAGTACTATGGTAGTAAATGTAACAGTGCACTTTTGTGTTCAATATGTGGTGGAAACCATGAACACAAGACAAAAAGCATATCATAATCATTGTTCACTAAATATACTGAACAATACTGAGCCCATACAGGTAGTTTACATACAACCTGTACTGGTACACTACACAATTATTAAATGCATACATGTAAGCGATATTGATAGAAGCAGTAAACTAACTAGGCTAATAATGTAGTAGTAGTAGTAGTAGTATGTACATGTTTGTATAATGTGCAATAGTCAGTAGAAGTAGCAGTAGTAGTAGTAGTAGTAGTAGTAGTATGTAGTGTTAGTAGTAGGGATAGGAGTAGTAGTAGTAGTAGTAGAGTCGTAGTTCTTAGTTTTTATAGTAGCAAGGAGCTTCTTGGTAGTAGTAGTTGGGGAAAAATACAAGGACAATGGGCAAATTGCCCCCTAACCGTCTAAAATAGCCCAACTTTACTTTAAAAAAGCCCCCATGAATGAAATTATTTTTCCTTGAGAAGTAGTAATACTTGTATTAGTAGTATGCCTAGTAGTAGTAGTAGTAGTAGTAGTAGTAGTAGTAGTAGTAGTAGTAGTAGTAGTAGTAATTGTAGTGGTAGTAGTAAAAGTAGTAGAATTAGTAGTAGTACAGTACAGTAGTAGAAGTAGTAGTAGTAGCAGTAGTAGTAGCAGTCATAGTAGTAGAAATAGTAGAAGTAGTAGTAGTAGTAGTAGTAGTAGTAGTAGTAGTAGTAGTAGTAGTAACTTATGTAGTAGTAGTAATAGCACCAGCAGCAGCAGTAGCAACAGTGACAGCATAGTAGGGAGCAGTATGTGCTTGATTGTTTTCATATCTTAGGAAGATCTCAATCCTTTCATTTCACTTTACATGTACATGTATGTATGTACACAGAAATGTGCATTGCACAATCTCCTGTAAAGTTCACATTGCAAGAGTTATAAAAACATCAATACTACATGTTACCTGTCATAAATAATTCACAGCGTTAACTCTTAACATGCCAAGGAAATGACAGCTCTATGCACATTGTATGTGTTGTGTGGTGCATATTTGCGATTCCGGCATGTTAAGTGAAATCACAGGAGCTCACTGTCAATATGAAACCTTCTTACATGTAGGTCCTCCCCACTCCACACATTCGCTCATAAATATGTAGGCCAAAACTGTAAAAAGCCTGCTGATTCAGCAAACCATGACCTAATGGATTATTAAAGTGACAGCACACTTATCAATTCATCACACAAACAGACTGAGTGGGGGTTCACACTGTGTGATGTCTGAATGTCAGTTTGTCTGTGATAAGCATGTAACACAACATGCACCTGTGTAAAAGTGGGGTCGTTGATCTTGTGGTGGGTAATATCCCTAATCTCCAATGCACACTCAGAGTGTAGGTGGTTTCTGGTGAGACAGATATGAGGAGAGTTACAGTTGGACATGATATTTAACGGAGATCTGTGAACTGTTTGTGGCTTTGAAAAGGAATGCAAAATTTTTGTACTGTATTGTTGATTTATTTGTAACAACAAATAACATGGCAACATTCCCACAGCTAGTTGCATTTCAATCAATTAAATGACACAACTAAAACTGAGTCAACTTGTTTGCATGTGGACAGCTGAAATGTATTGTACTCTACAATAAGTATGTTGTTTTAGGCATGAAACAAGTGCAACAACTTGTGAGGCAGCATGATGTAAGGCATATCATCTTGTCCTTCATGACATTACATTTGACAAGTTTTTCGTTTTGTTTTGATTTTAGTTACAACATCCAATAAATGACTTTCCCTACCATGGTCAATATTTCAATTTACCAAAAATTTGATTGTACAAAAGGTTAGAGGGTATGGAGTCTAATAGAGTCTGTGTATTCTGTGTATTCTGTGTGTCTGTGTCCATGTTTAATGATTATGTGTATACCAGTATAAAATACAATATTTATTGTTTATGTGTGTACATGTAAGTATTTGTATATTAATGTGATTATACAGATTCATGATGTCTGGTATGTATGTGTAGCAGGTACACTGTATGTGGTGTGTGTGTGTGTGGTGTGTGTTGTGTTGTGTGTTGTGTGGTGTGCCTGATGTGTGTGTGTGTGTTTTCTGTGTGTGTGTGTGTGTGTGTGTGTGTCGTGTGTGTGGTAGTGATGTGTGTGTGGTGTGTGTGTGTGTGTGTGTGTGTGTGTGTGTGTGTGTATGTGTGGGTTTGAATGCATATTAGACAACAGGTCTCATTAGGTCTTTTCTCCATGTCTGTAGCCGTGCCATGTATCTGTGATACACTGAATATTTCACAGCAGTATTGTTTCTGCGAATTTCGCAACTAAATAACCACAAAAATTTTCACTTCCTGATATTATTTATTACATAAAGCGAATGAAAAAAGCAATAAATGCATCATGAAAATGAACTGTTGCAAATTTCCTGTTTTGAAAATTGTGAAATATTATGTTTTATAATATTTAGAAGAATGGCTTATAGTCATCATCATTACTTTATTCATTCAATATACAACAATAAAGGGAAACATGTTTAAAAAAATCATGCATGTATTTAAAAATGATTAAAAATACAAATACACATGACAGAATATTTATATTCAATACAAGTACAAACAACAAAGTACAGATTAGCCTTAAAGTAATAGGCTAACATTGTGGAGCTTCAATTTAGAAAATTGTCAAACTTTGATATCTGAGCTACATAGTAGTGTTCAAATGGACAAATAAACACCCTGGAATACGAAAATTTGGAAAGTTACAGTGCCAATGGCAAGTTATGCATGAATAAACAATTAAAACTCGGAGCGAGTTTAAATAGCCTAGTTACACACACAGTAAGTCTATGGGACGAAATGGGCAAGTGAATCTGGTCAACTTACGATTTTCACTTTTTTGAAGCACTAAATAATTATTTTGAAATACAATTTTTCCAGGGCTTCATTTTTAGACCTCATCAAAAACACTGGTAGCATGGGGAATCATGTGGCTCAGATTTTTTTAACTGTGGTAAATGTTAGCCAATACCTTTAAGATGAATCTAAGAGGCCAACACTATGGTGTTAACCCTATCAGTGCCAATACAACAACATGCCATAGATATTGCATGGGATATTCAGTGAAAAAAGTGAAAATCTACAAGCATTCAAATTGACCAGATTCCCATGCCCATTTCCTCCCATAGACTTTCTGTGTGCAGATCTAGGCTATTTTATCATCCACCAGAGTAGAAATTGTTTATTCATGCATACATGTACATGTACATGTACCTTGCCATTGGCAGCATAACTTTCCCAACTTTGGTATTCTAGGGTGTTTATTTGTCCATTTGAACACTACTTTGTAGCTCAGATATCAAAGTTTGACAATTTTTTTAAATTGAAGCTCCACAATGTTAGCCTATCACTTTAAATTAAAATTTCATGTGTTATCCTGTACTAGAAGTATTTGTTTTATGTTTAAATCTTACCACAAAACCCAATTCTGAATACATAATCATCAAATATCTGGATCAATGTATCTTTCTTTATAAAAAAAGAACAAAAATAACAAATGCTAAATCGGACATCTCTGAGTCCTGTATGACATGCATCAATTTACCTTATTTTATTTCAATCAAAATCATGGAATATTGACTCTAGATGACCATTTAAATATGAATACCTTCCCAATATGCTTTTTTAGTTTTTTACTATTCTATAACATTATAATTTAAGTCTTTAAACGCTTATGACAGCTATAACAACAAAATATCCATATTTTTAGTATGGAATCAATTATTGCCCAACAACTCTATAAAGTATAGTTAGGGTATTTACCATGAGCAGTAATAGGAAAACTGCAATGCCTTTGACTTCAGAAGTGTACGATTTTCATCACCAAACATACAGAACAAGAAAAAAAAATCAAATCTTTCAATTCTTTATTGAACATCAAATACTAGAAAGGAAGCCATCTATTCATTCAATTTTAAAATAAGCATGGATAAAGAGAAGAAGACAATCATGTGATCAATCACCAAGTCTAGCCATGTGTGACACTGATAAAATATATTTAGACCGATCGGTCTGTTGGAATTGGCAGGCTAACTTTAATGTCACATGGATTAGTCATGGCTGCACTTTGGCACAAATGCTTGAACTTGGATTTTACTCATAAGAGGTGGTGTCAGCGGACCACAGTCCAAAGGGTCATTTTCAGGGGATGCTGGATGCTTGAGTGATTAAAGTCTTACCAATTCATAAAAGAACACTCACCAATTTACAATTTATTATTGAGGACAGTATTTAGTTCTAATCCATTTCTTCTGAAAGATAAGAGTTAACATGATTTCTTAAATGTCACCAGTACACTTTTTCTAGGATGTACATGTACTGCTACATGTATCCACATTTCCACACTTTTAATTATGAATTCTGTGTATTACTTTTGCATACATTATTTACATGTAAGTGTACATTATATTCATGATATTTCCATATTCAGAAGAACAATTTTATTCTAGGTTTGGTACTCATACAGAACACTGTGTAAAATTACACTGTTATCACATTAAAAACGACATAAAAGTAACACTGCAAAGGCAAAAAATACACACTAGCAGCGCCTAAAAAACTGTATACAAACATGTACATGTATGTGTACCCGACTACCGCATACTGAACATGTAGCTTATACAAAATCCCCCCACCCCACACATACCAAGCAAGCAGTGAATCTCAGTTATAACCAATGAAGTATCAAGTCCTAAAACTTCTTTTCCGACACAATGTACAAATTGATATTTGAGGTAATATCCAAATATGTCATGGAAAAGACAATTTTTACCTTGATTTTACCTTGACTTCATAATCCTTTCCTAAAAAAAATTCAATTTGGAATATTTTGACACACCCTCCCCAAAAATTGTACAATTTAGGAATCACAAACTGATTTAAAAACACAAAGCACAGTCAGAATTAGTCACATAGCCATAACTCTATCTTTCTACTAATTAACTTTAAAATTTAAGTACATATATGTACCTTTGAAGTTTACATGTTTCAAATGTGTCTCACACAGTGTAGGCCTACATGTTGGAATTTTTTTCAACATAAAACAAATCCAAGACATAAAAATTTACTTCATGGTAATTACGTCAGTCCCTGCTCTTGAATGACAGATTATTGGAAATGTAATGGAGCTGGTTAACCACTAAATATGCATGCACACGGAAATGTGCACAACGGGCCGGCCTACGGTTGACTTAATGAAGAGAAAATTATGGAGAAACCTACGAGTCTCCCTTTCCCCTCAGGGCTTGGCCAAATTTATGGAATATGCATAATCCAACAATCTGCAATACCACAAGATAAAGCAGGGGGCCTCCAGGGTTATAAACAGGTACACTACATGTACATGTATCTTAGTTTCACAACTGTTTCACTTCAAATAAATTCTTACTACATACAGTAGAAATAATACAAATGCCAGCACCTCGCAAAAAGTACACTTTCTGCAGGCTGTGAAACACAAAGCACTTTGTACACTACTGTATGTCACTATCCTTACAGTTGTGTATTTGTGTGAATGTACTTCAAATTAGCTTGTGTTGAATATTTCAAGCTGGAATGAACCATTTTTTAAAATCAAAATATGTGTTTTGAAACTATGTAGATATACATGTAGGTATGTGAAATAATCATCCAAAACTATTGTTGTTTGGCAACATAAAAAGAACCTCTGCTCTACAGGTTTGTACATACAGCTAACAGGTACATGTACATGTACAGTTTGGTCTAAATTGAGGTAAAATTCCATATTTTTTTCTAACAAATTCAATTAAAACTAATTCTAAAACCCACATTAAGCAATGTAAATGCACATGTACATACATCCCGACATACATGTACACTATACATCATCCGTATACAAGTCACTCCCTGACAGCACCTAGTCTCACTTCCAGACATCTTGGGAAACTACATCTTCAGTCAACTGCTTTGATCTGATAATTCTTTTCTACAGTTCAAAGGACTGAGAGTGAAGCACCCACAGCCAGTGTCTACTTTGTGGAAGAAAACTTGCATGGTCCAGAACTAAAAATAGAAAGAACCACAAAAAAGGATCAGAGTAGAATGTAGTTTTGATACCCATAAAGACACAGGCTAACATTGTGGTCTTTATGGAGCTTCAAATTAAAAAAAAATGTCAAACTTTGCTATCTGAGCTACATGTAGTGTTTAAACTTTGAATGGACAAACAAATACCATATAATACAAAAGTTTGGAAATTTATGCTGCTACTGGCAAGATATGAATGAATAATCAATTAGTACTCGGGCTGAGTACAAAATAGCCTAGATCGATTCGACACACAGTAAGTATATGGTAGGAAATGGGCAGGTGAATTCGGGCAAGTTACGATTTTCACTTTATTTAAGCACTAAATAATCATTTGGAAATACAATTTTTTCAGGGCTTCATTTTTAGACCTTTAGCCATGGGGAATCATGTAGCTCAGATTTTTTTAACTGGAAACAATGTTATACATACAATGCCTTTAAATCTGTCCAACACCTCCAATTGCAGATTCTAACACAGATACATGTTATTTGGTAGGGCCTACAACCTATTCGATCAGGACCGATTCTTTTGATACTATTAAGTGTGGTATTCCAACCTGATTTCTCGTGGATTTTCGAAATCCTATATTGTAGACTCTCTGCTCCCAACTGGGGCTGTCAAATTTCCTACCCTTTCCTTGTATTTCATATAATCAGCGAATTGGATACACTTTTTCAAGATTTACACACCTAGTGATGAAAAACAGTATCACCATAATATTTTGAATACATGCATTTCCGTGAATTTGTTTCCAGACGGGGAAATCGTGAGAGTTTATTTTCATGATTTCATAACATTTTCATTCACTTCAATGTACAGGTACATCAGAAGTGAAAATGTTCATGGTTGTTTAGTTGTGAAATTTGGGAAAACAAAACCACCACAATCAGCAGAGATGCAATGTCCTTTTCGTGCATTTTCATGTACACAGATGATGTAAAGGCCTCGGTGAGATACCCACTCTTTCTAAGTTCTTCATCTACTAACGCTCCTTCGGTCCTCCTCTCAGGGCCTCCAGTCCCATCCAAATTATCATAGATAACTCACTCACGGCACTCACTCTATGCTATTACTGCCGCCAATCCTGTATGCTCACAGTCTGTGAATAATGATGCACTCTCATAAATCTTGATGACTGTTCCCAGGACTTATACACATACTGAAAACTGTTTCACAATATCCGAACCGAATTACATTCGGATTAAGGAAGACTCATCAAATCATATATTAATTATACTCAATAAATCTGTCACTTCACGTGATCAACAATCACACACATGTACTGCTTACACACACAGACAGACAGGTCTACACACACACACACACAAACACACACACACACACACACACACACACACACACAACACACACACACACACACACACACACACAACACATATGTACACAAACAAACAGGATGCATACACACATACAGTGTACAAGACATACATAAAACTGCATACAAAAAGCAAACACAAACATATACACTGTACATCCAAATACATACACACACACACATACACACACACAAATAAACAAAAAGAAATATATTTTCCTATTAGGAAAATATATTTTTTTTATAAAAAGCAATTCTTTCTAATCATGACTAATGGAACAAGTGCTATACTACAGAGAGACAATTCATGGATAACTCGACTTACAAAGTGATACCTATGTGCCGCACAGAAAGCGAAAATCGGGGGCTCTGGAACGGGCTTGAGCGAAAAATGGGGGTCTCTGGAACTGGAGCTAAGGCTTCAGAAAACCTCAAAATGCTATGCTGTGGAACTGCACCGCGGCGAATTTCCGAAATTGCTGAAATGGCAATGCTCTGGCTCGGCCGCGCCGCAAAGTGGACCGAGCGAAAAATCAGATAGCGGAACGGAATTTTTGGGGTCTCCTGGAACTGAAAAATCAAAATTTTTCTGTGACTTCTGAAATTGATATGCTCTGGACGGAAATTTGTGCTGAAATGGGGTCTCAGCCGCGGCACATACGTATCACACATTATACTACAGTGCCCCCCCCCCCCCATCAACAATGCTTGTACAGTCCAAAATAGATACCAATTATCATGTTCATTTACAAACGCGAATTGGCAAATTGGCAAGCAATCAGAGTACAGTGAACTACTAAAGGTGTGTGTATGTATATGGTCTAATTAAATTATAGGTAACAGTATTATCCTGGTGTTAGATATAGCCCACAGTCAATCTGACAACAATACCTGATTCTACCTTTTTCCCACCTTCTCTGAAAACAGGTCTATCTGCATTGACCAGTAGTACACATTATAACATACAGTTAATTGTGTGTCAGATCCTGAGTTTCTATGGTTTCAAAGAGAACTAGTACTGTATATTTCAGTATTCTTATAATCTCAAGCACACATGGAACAATTCAAAGTTCATAAGTTTGTCTTTGTTTGTGCTTTTCTATTGTCTGTATGTGTGTGTACTACTTTGTAATGGTATGGCTTGCTCAGTACTGATGACTATGAAGTGATATGTGATGTGTAGTCTGAATGCATATTGTGTCTGTCTGTATCGTCCTATTCCAGTGGATTTAACTTCCCTGCCTACTCTCGCGTGTGTTGTGTGTTGTGTGTGTTGTGTGTGTGTTGTGTTGTGTGTTGTGTGTGTTGTATATGTGTGTGTGTGTGTGTGTGTATCTGTGTTCTGTGTATTGTATGTGTGTTGTGTGTGGATGTGTGGGCAGTAATGTCACGTGTGCGTGTTGCAAATGTCTGTGTCGGTGTCTGTGTTCTTTGTCTGTGTCTGTGTGTGTATTCTGAGTTGTGTGTGTGTGTGTGTTGTGTTTGTGTGTGTGTGTGTGTGTGTGTGTGTGTGTGTGTGTGTGTGTGTGTTGGTGTTTGTATGTGTGTGTGTGTGTGTGTGTGTGTGTGTAGCTGTGTGTGTGTGTGATGTGGTTGGCTCGCAGTGTGTGGTGTGTGTGTGTGTGTGCTGCTGTGTGTGTGTTTATGTGTGTTTGTGTGTGTGTGTGTAGACCTGTCTGTCTGTGTGTGTAAGCAGTACATGTGTGTGATTGTTGATCACATTTTACCTCCATAGTTTGAGTGTGTACTTTGGGGTGTGATGGAATTCCAAGTGGCAAATAGAAGACCATTTGAACAAAGTCCATCTTATAACATTTGGACCTTTAGAGTGAACCTTATTGTGCATTACAATGTCAATTAGCAGTTTATACAATACAGGTACATGGCTTGTAAACATTCAATTTGGTTAAATTAAATGGATAAATTACTATGATCATCTAAGTACATGTAGTATGGACAAACCAGACCTTAACACTCAATGTTCATCACTGCTTCGGTCAACTTATGGTTTAGAAAGGAAACATTACACTGATATTGCAAATATTGTAATTACACCAAATACATGTAAGTAAGTAAAAGCTGTGAATTACTAGATTAAAGACACAGGCTAACATTGTGGATCTTCAAATTAAAAAAAAAAGTCAAACTTTGCTATCTGAGCTACATAGTAGTGTCTGAATGGACAAATAAACAGTCTGGAATACAGCTGTTTGAAAATTTATGCTGCCACTGGCAAGATATGAATGAATAAACAATTAGTACTCAGGCTGAGTACAAAATAGCCTGGATCTACACACAGTAAGTCTATGGGAGGAACTGGGCAGATGAATCTGGTCAATCTGAGCACTCATAGATTTTCACTTTTTAAAGCATAATCATTTTGAAATACAATTTTTTCAGGGCTTCATTTTTAGACCTTATCAAAGACACGTGACTTGGAGCATGGAGGATTATGTAGCTCACATTTTTTAAACTGTGGCCTGTGGCTTTAACATGTTGAAGACGAGAGACAAGATATTACGTCATGAGATACAGTGTATATGAGAAATTTGTGTTATAAAGCAAATTCAAACAGTCTTCAATGATTTGAAGGAATATCAACTTGCACTATCTGCTCTCTGCAGAGTCCCTTAGAAGTAAATTCACTGCATTTCAAAACAACATTGAAGACTAGACACAAGATACATTATGTCGTTGTGAGGTCTATGGGAAATGCATGTTTAACCAAATTCAAAGTGTCCTCAACTGTGTATAGCTTGTCTAATTTTTTTTTGGGGGGGGAGGGTTACTTTCAGACAAATCAAGAATGTCTAGCCTTATTAAGTCTTGTTACTTTAACACAATCCTTTCATGGATTGCAAATGTTTACAGTAATTTTGGCTCTCCCATTTCCAAGGAAAAAATATTAATAAATCAAAATAAAATTAAAATAGATTAAAATACAAAATACAATCAAAATAAATTCTGACATATCAAGAATGCTTGGCCTTATTTTATGATGACTTGTTACGTACACAATCCACTCACGGATTGTTAACTTTAAAACAGTAATTTTGGCTCTCACTGTCTCACATCTGTTAGAAAAAATATTCATAAATTTCTGTCCGTTCTGTCAAGGCCAAACAATGAAATAGAGCCCTTATCTCAACTCATGTGTCGGTGACACGTCACATGGTATAGATTTCACACACAGTGAGATCATAACAGCGTCCACTGAAATTTGAAGCTAAAGGTACCAGCAAAAACGATTCACCAAGGAAACATCAATGGAGGAAGATGAGAAATGAATTAGTTATCCCCCATTCCCTATGTACATGTACAGTGGAGTTGGTAGGCCTTCAGTACTTCATAGAGAGCTTATCAACATTGTGTGTCAAGACAAAGTTTTGCTTGATTTTATATCTTATATTCTTAATTTTTTGTGTATTTTACTGGGGGCCCCTACATTTTGCCAATTATAAGTACATAAAGTCCTAATTATGGTGATACATGTAACTGTTCAGTTATCATGTGTCATTTTCGACACACTTTTCAGTACACATGTTGTGTTTTGAAGTCTGGGGTAACTATGTACTGTACTTGAACTAGTGGAAAATTTGTCATAATTATACATTTATGAAGCAGATGTACATGTACATGTATGATATAAAGTAGATTTGGAGCAGCTGACAAAATACTGTACACATTGCACAGTGTGCAATATGCACACCAATATTGAACTAAAGTGGTAAATAAATACAACCAAAATAGGACAAACAGTTCCAACTGAGAACCGCATAATAAAATCAATGTATTCTTTAAAAATGCCACCCACACAACTAATAACTTTCTGTAATGAGGCATACAAAACACAACAAAAGGCCAATTGTGAGTGATGTCATGGATTTCACAAACTGTGGTATAGAACGAGAGACCATGTCAACATGACAACTCACCCTGGTCTTTCTTCAAACAAGTTAAAGGTACATTGTTACACCACCATGTACAGAAGTACATTACTTTAACTGGGCTCCACACTAACATTTTTCCTACTTGCCCTTTGGGCAAGTGAAATTATCATTTTCGGACTTTTATGGTACTTACTTGCCCAAATGAAAAATTTACTTGCCCGAAAGTAAACAATCAAAAACATTAAAAATGATTTCTCACTAATTTTAACCAGTAGGCTAAAGTGTTTTCTTATATCATTGGATGTTTGTTATTTTAATTTTGGGGGTTGTAATTTGCAAAAGGTGTGATTTATACATTTTAAGAGTCATATTATATGATGAAATTTAGTAGCCAGTGAACACAAAATTTTAGACAATTTTTTGGGGGGTAAGATTTTTGCACGTGTTCATTTCATGATCAAATTTTACTTGCCCAAATGGGCAAGTATATTTTAACATTTTGAGTTTTTACTTGCTCGACATGAAATTTTACTTGCCCCTGGCAAGCGGGCAAGTGCTAGTGTCGAGCCCTGCTTTAACTATGGATTGTGCATAGAATGATATCATTTGTGGTCATTTTAAAAGCAGAAAATCTGAGCATGGACCCTACTAGGGTCCATGATCTGAGTTTACTGACCATTACCATCATTGTAACACCAGAAAAAACATTTTGGAAATGGAATGAACCTGATAGTAAATAATGAAATGTAACATAAACATGAATCACTTGTTATTCTTTCTTTCTTTCTTTTTCTTTCCTTTTTCTTGTTCTTCTTTTGAGGGAGAGTATAATACTAAGTTCACTTCAAATTCCAGGGAAAATATGATACGTGTTACAGTTCCAGGAAAAACCAACTACATGCACATTACACCAGATTTAAGATTTTAGATTTATCATTGAAAATGTCATGGTAATTCGATTCTTTTGGAATTCCAAAAGAATTGAAACATGACGCACAGCTGACATACTGTCTGGAGAAATATATACACAATGATATATTTGGTATGCCTCACAGTTGTTCTTGCTGCAATCATATTCTCAGATTGCAAACAACTACTCTCAGATTGCAAACAAGGGCCTGAATTTTTTTAAATATCAGCTTTAATAAAACAAGAAAATCTTGTACGACCAAACAAATTTTTACATGCCCAAATTTTCCCACCTGCAACCGAAAACTGACCAATTATTCCATCTGTTCAGGACCCCCCCCCCCCCCTTCAAAAAAGGAAGCACTTTCTGAACGAGGGGAGGGGTTTGGGGCCAGGGTACTTTTAGTTTTGGGGGTGTTAAAACATAAAGGGGGTGTTTGAACACCTCAAGGCACCTCCCACCCCCCCCCCTCGGGTCTAGATACGCATTATGCGCTGAATTCAAATATGTTCTCATCAAAGACCCCACTCGTACTCCTCCATTCTTTCTCAACAAATCACAGTCGCTGACACCAGACTCGTACACCGAGAATCGCTCAGTTCACGCACGGGTAATCACCCCGGTACATTCCGCGCCGAAGCCGCTGAATCTTACCTGCCAATGTCCTCGCCAATCTGGTAAAACTGATCCAAAGGTTCCGTCCGAAAAGTCGCCATTCTTTCAGAATATAATCTCCCTCGATTGTCTTAAAATTTATGTAATCATTTTACATGGAGGCCCAACAGAAAGAACATTTCACAGGCAGTCTCACAGCACCCGTTAATCTCGCGTAATATTCCAACACTGTATGAAATAAATATCGTGCTTAGCTTATAGCTAGCTGCAGCTGCGCTACAGCATAGCATGCACAGTAGTCAATGCACGTGTAGTCGAACACAAAGCGCGTGCGTGCGTCAGTTCAGTGGCGTGCGCTGGATGAATGAATGAATGAATGAATGAATGAATGAATGAATGAATGAATGAATGAATGAATGAGTAAATGAATGAATGAATGGATGAATGAATGAATGAATGAATGAATGGATGAATGAATGAATGACTACATAACTGAATGGATGGATGAATGAATGATTAAAATGAATGGATGAAATAAATGAATAAATAAATAAATAAATAAATAAATAAATAAATAAATAAATAAATAAATAAATGGTAAATAAGAAAGAAAGAAATGAACTAACGAATGAACGAATGAATGAATAGATGAATATACATAAATAAATAAATAAATAAATAAATAAATAAATAAATAAATGGTAAATAAGAAAGAAAGAAATTAACAACGAATGAACGAATGAATGAATAGATGAATATAAATAAAAATAATGAACTGAAAATATAATTAATGAATTATTTAAAGATGAATAAATTCATGGATAGATGAATAATAAATGATTTAATGAATAAATTCTCGTGTTACGTCATCCAATAATGTAGTGAAGAACAAATGAATCATTAATATTTAACTCAAT
>JZLH01S0624809.1:19787-31530 GCA_001188425.1 Eucidaris tribuloides | reverse complement strand
AATCTGTTCTTACGGTATTTTCCAACAGATCATTACCACGATAAAAAGATACTCCAACAAGGCAAAGTCTCCACAACAATCATTTTTCATTTTATCATCCTCTCCCCACCCCTCCAAATGGTGCGATAATTATAACCTGGATGCAGTACTCTGTGGGAGTATGGGAGTTAGTCATTTTCAATGATGTAAACTAATTGTCCAAGAATAAGTCTGTTCCCTAAGCAGATAAATTGTCAGGTTGTAGTCATTCCGGAGTCTATAAAGGCGTATCGCAGGATTTTTTCAAGCGCGGGGTGTTTTTTCCGCGGCGAAATCTTAGGTTCCATCATTTTTACCAGGTCAGGGGGGGGGGTAGTGAGCGAAAATAATTTCCAATCCAAGGTCCAAAAAGTTTTCCCGATTCACGCCAGTGTTCGAAAACTCGCCTTCAGCGGGGGGGGGCGGGGGGGGGAGGGGCAGTGACGAAAAATTTTTTCCCTAAATCCAAATGTCCAAAATTTTTCTCCTAAATCAACGCGTTCCAAAATTTTTTCCGTGGTCACGCCAGTCGCCGAAAATTACGCCTCAGCGGGGGGGGGGGGGGGGAGGGGGGGGGGGGTTTTTTATGAATTTTTTTTCCCTAAGATTCCCTTTCAAATATCTAATTATTTCTCTTTTTCAAACACCCCTCTTTTTTACGAAAAGGGGAGGTGATTTATTTGAAAAAAGCGTGGTTCGGGTAAAAAAGGGGGGTTGTTTAGGGTGTTTAACATTCCCTGTTGGCAAAAAGGGGGTGTTTTGACACCCCAAACACCCCCCCTCCCCCTGCGTACTGTCGTATGATCGAGTTTACTGTCTAGGTGCAGTAATTTTCATTGGAATGTTAAAGTGTAAATGACTATTGATTTTGGGTTGTAGTCCTGCAGAACTTGGGGTAAAATACTATTCCAGAATCATAGTAATACTATTGCAGATTTCCTACTGTGATAATTTTGTAGTCGAAGTTGAGTCTCATTTTTTAAAAATACATGTACATGTAATCTATCAGTATGCCTCGCGTAACAGAACAAATTTGTTAGTTGTAGCGCCCTCTATCTGGAATTAATATTGTTGCCCCGACCAAAATTACACTGTGATGGCGTGTTCATGCTTGATTCTCGTTAACCTATTTTAATGGTGGGCGTTTTCAGATCCCAAGGTTTTTACGGGCGGTGGGGGTTCAATTTGGTACCCCCCCCTTCACGATCTCGGCCGCCGGATCGCGCAATTCGCTGCTGAAAATTGCATGCGCATAGAGCCTCACATCTGTAAACAATGGTTGGGTTAAACATATACTGGGAATCAAATTGGAGTAAAAGTTGCGGTAAATTTTCACAACTGTTTTGCTTACATGCATTTACCCAATTCATGTGGTATAATATTTTTTTCGCCCAATATCGGTGTAAAACAGTTAAGCGAAATGAAATTGGGGAAATAATTTAATGTTAAATTTGTGACACTGGTAAAGTTTGGTTAAAATATCTCCAAGCTGTTTTGCCTTCTATGCCATTTACGCCACGTATTTAGTAATATCTTTTTTTTTTACCATATGCGTGGGAAAACATCCGATTGAATCGTATCTCTCGGTACTTGTGTGTAATAAAATAGATATGCGTGCGGTGTGCGGATTGACTGTGTTGGGGCGTGGTGGTATGTGAGTGATGTGTGTGTGTGTGATTAATGCTGTGTGTGTGTGTGCTTGTGTGTGCTTCCCTGCTGTTGTCTGTGTGTCTCTCTTCTACACGAAGGGGGGGGGAATACATTAAATGGAATCCCCACAAATTCAGTGCTCACAATACTCTTCTCTCTATTGGCCATTCGTACAACGTATTGTATACAAAATGTTTATTAACATTTCAAGTGAGAGGCTTCTGCCATTTTTCATTTCTTCTGAATTAATGCCCCCCAAAAGCTGATCAGTTGTATTAAACGTTTGCAGTATTTGAATTGTGTAAAGTTTCTATCGAAATGTGAGAAAAGTGTTATTTTCCTCCTCGTCATGTTTAAATTGATGTTCAGGAATTAGCATTGAATTGACTCACATGAAAGACGGGGGTGTTGATCAAGTCGTGTATTTCCAGCATATTGCATTTTATGTATATTTGGTTCGTAGAGATATGTGTAATTTAAAAAATCAATTAATTATTTGTGCAAGCTGAAAAGGCTCTCTGCCAGATTATTCATGAAGATTCATTAAATCAGCCCCTCACAACGTGGCTTTGGAAAGAGTTATGCATTAATTGACAATGAAGTAGTGATGGTAATTTTTGTAAACAAGTGTGCTATTTTCATGAGATGCATGCTGTGACACAATTTCTTGGATATTTATCGGGGAATTCAGAAGAGGCCTGTTTATTTTTATGCCAACCAAAGTGTGTTAATTCACACGAAGTCTTCTAACTCCACTAACCTTTTGAAAAATGCTGTCAACAACCAGTGACGTAGACAGGTGTTTGAACCGGGGGGGGGGGGGGTAGGATGATTTGCTGTCCAGAGGGTCGATCATAATACACGTTCAAATAAGCACGTGCACACATATACACATTGCACACATACACGCACGCACCCACACACACACACACACACGCACACACACACATACACAACACACACACACCCACACACACACACACACACACGCACACACACACACACACACACACACACACACACACACACACACACACACACACACACACACACACACACACACACACACACACACACACACACACACACACACACACACACACATATATACAAACATACACGCACACGCAGATACATACCACACGTGTATCAGGGATTTTTCTAAGAGGGTGCGTAAGAAAAGTAAACTGACTTTTGATAGGGGGTTGCGAAACTGTTTTTCATGCGGGGGATGGGCTGCCTGCCCTAGAGGGTGAATTCCTGGGGCTTGCCTTTAATTAGTAGTAGCCCCAGTCGGAATAGAATAGCTTGAAAATAGATAAAAAAATAGGGAGAAAATAGACCAAGAAAATATATTTTCTTACTGGTTCATCCTCTAAAAAATAGTGAGAAAATAGTCCAGAAATATATTGGAAATAGACCAAAAAATAGCTCAAAAATATATTTTCAGCCTATATGTTTTGGAACATAAAAAAAAAGGAGAAAATATATTTTCTTACTATTTATTTTCCCTGAAAAATAGACAGAAAATAGTCCAGGAATGTAATGGAAAAAGGGGAAACATAGTCGGGAAATAGCCCCCCCCCCTAAAAAAAAAACCACCCTTTTTATTACTATTTCCTCTCCTTAAAAATAGAGAGGAAATAGTCAAATATATTACACATAGGTAAAACATAGCAGAAAAAAATATTTTTAGCCTATGTTTTGGAATGTTTTAAAATAGCCCTAAAATAGAAAAAAAAATATATTGGAAATATATTTTCACACAATTTTTTTTCACTGAAACATAGAGTATATTATCAATGAATTTCAAAAAGTGACAATTTGGAGCTCTGAAAAGAGCTCCACTTATCAAATGGATTATGAGTGCTTGCAACTCCACAAACGTGTTGTTGAAGTCTACGCATGGACAATTTTCATACTTGCGGTCGATCAGTCTGTCTATCAACACAATCAGAATGGCTTGTTGACCTTCACCGTTGACTTCTGACTCACAAGCATGTTTGTCACCACGATTTCGCTTGTATCCGTGTCAATTCACCCAATGGGCTAAACAGTACCGACTCCAAATTTGCTCATATTTGGTATATAGGGTAATTGACATCATACAAGCCAGAATTTCAATTTATAGCGCAGTCCGCCTTACGGTTCTTGCGCTATGACACGCCCTTTATTAGCATGTTTGGCCAAAATGGGCGTAACTGCCAATTTTCTAATGGCCATTGCGCGGTAACGGATGGTCCAAATTTGATGTGAGTGGTATCATTGGAAAGGGAATAAGATAAACAATCTAAATGTAACATTAATTTTTACATTGAAGCAATTTTAACTACGATGACCTTTTGACCTTTACCTTGACCTTGAATTTAACCATCGGGGTCAAATCATATTGAGCCGAAAATCAGTGTACATTATATTCAATACCTCTTCTACAAAATATTAAAAACCTGGAAATATATTGTTTTTTGTTTGGTTTCTATCTTGTTTGTAAGCTGGCACATCTGATGATTCCTTAAATTTATACAGTCCTACATGTAGACTTCTATGTTGTTATGACATGTGCATAACTACTCTCAGATACCTGTGCATGCATGTATGCTTTTACCCAATGATTTGTGACCAGCTTTATCACATTTCTTTCAAGATAAATGTTTACCATGAAATTATAATGCTACCAGATAACTACTGAATCTAGCTTACTTAGAAATTTTGTGCTAAATTCATTTCTGAAATCAGAATGCAAAATATGCTTCCGTTTGTTAGATATGTCATAATTTTTTTGTTTGGGTATGTTGCAGTGAAGTTTAATCTGGGCATATGTTATCTCAGTTCTAGACCATGCAACTTTTTTGACCCCCATAGTATACCCATTCTCTGACTGTTTTGTCTCCGGACATACTAACTTTGCCTTAAATCAAAACACTTTTATTATTCAAAGCAGTTGACCAAAGATAGTAGTTTCCTTATCAATATAAAGATGGATTTAATAATGTAAATGTCTGGAAGCCAGACTAGGGCACATGTTGCCTTTTGACCAGTTTCATAATAAATGCAAGTTTTATGCATACTATTCTGTCTGACAAAGGTTGCTCTTAACAACCTGATAGCTTGCTGGAGGCTTGCCAGACATAGCAACAACTTATGTATTCATATTGCATTTTTGGTATTGAAAATGTATACATAAGAACATGTGGGTAGTTCTAGAAGAGAAAATATCCATAAATTTCAATACATTATGAAATAAGTAGATTGTACAGGGTGTGTTTTCGATATTTGTGAGAGTAGTTGTGCACATATCCAACATTAAAATCTATGTGTGGGACTGTATAAATTTCAGTAAGTATCAGATGTGCCAGCTTTCAAACAAGATAGAAACCAAACAAAAAAAATATATTTCCAGGTTTTTAATATTTTGTAGAAGAGGTATTGAATATAATGTACACTGATTTTCGGCTCAATATAATTTGACTCCGATGGTTAAATTCAAGGTCAAGAAGAACAATTTTCGCGTTGAATTGTTCGACGGTTCGTAAAACCCGCGCCACCACGTGCGCGCATACCTTTGTGTACTGTTTGTCGCTCGCACCAAATTGTTTATCGGTTCGTAAAACCCGCGCCTATCCAGTGCGCGTATACCTCTGTGTACTGTTCGTCGCTTGCGCCCCTGTTTTACGAACCGATAAACAATTTGTGACGAAAGGGGTGTTTTTAAACTCGTATATTTCAAAAAGTAAACATTTTTACTGTCTGAAACTTTGGGACATGATAGTTTATATTAGATACTTTCATAATACGATGAAAACTCAAAATCGAAAATTTGACCCCAAAACAACTGTTTGGCGGTTCGTAAAAGCCACGACGATATGTGGGACTGAGCTCTTCTCGATGCGAATGTATGGTTGGGGGTACTACTCATCGACCGCTCAAGCTTAATTACACCATATCTCAGAAAACATTTGGCTACTTTTACCTAAATTTTCTCTTCACTGGGCAAAATAATGGTGTAGATTTTCACTTTTCGGGCTCAGATTGCTTCCTCTTTCGGACGCACGGAATTTTGGCGACGATCGTCAAGTGACTTTTCACGGAGCGCCGCCGAAAGCCCGTCTTTTGGAAAACGGCCGGCCTACTTGCCCATTGATTTAACGACGTAGAGTGTTGAGTTTTTAGGACTTTTCAGGATATGTTGCCAAACTATAGCATTTTCAATATGCTCAGTATTGAACTTTTTCTATGAAAAATCGATGATTTATCATGAGGATAAATGGAAGCTGTGCTTCCTTAGACTTCCATTTACAACTTTGCGCGGATAGTTCCCGGCGCGTACGGCGCGTTCTAAAGCGCCGCCGTACTGTACGCAACCCGTTCGGGATTGCGGCGAGCGTCACAGGATGGCAAAACACGTGTATTAACACGATGGCCGCAAGATTTTTTCTTAAAATTCCGTTGATTCTTACGTTATTTCCTCCTCATTTCTCTTTGGTTGTGGGGCTTTTTTGAAATATTGTGGCGTATTGGCGCTTAGTCTACGTGGTTCTTCGAATGTTTACGCAAGAAGGCCCCGGTGCGCGAGGTTAGGTCGTTTAAAAAAACGGTGGTCGATTGCAGTAGTTAGACTTAGCCATTACGTTGAGGGGTAGCTACAAGGAAAGTCCCGATATTGCAATTAAACTCTTGCGAAATACAATACACTCAATACACTCTGTAGACAACATTACTAAATCACGCTCAGAAATCATAAGCCATCATTTCTTACGTGGATTTCTTCATGTAACGTTAGATTTCTAAGTGTCAGAAAAGCTGAAATCTGCGCTGACGCTTGCTTGATGTGTATTACGAATACGATGTTGACAATCTTCGAAAACTTCAAGTCGGCATCCTCAAATTTTGTGATTGACAGTAGGCCTACAGCTCGAAATTGGAACGCCGTTCTAATCTCTGATTGGGCGAAAGCTGTCGAGAGCAGTTCTGTGTTTGTTCCAATTTCGGGAATCCGGCTTTCTGATTGGTCGAAACGTTCCATATTCGTTCCAAATTCAACCTCGGACATCCTCTAGTCTACAAACGTAGACCCACATCTGCAGTGTGTGTATCAAATCTGTATAGTATATCTGTGTGTATAGCCTGCTGTGCAAATAAGTTTATGTCTACTGTGGCTCTCAGTGAGGAGTTTCGAACAACAACACAAAACTCCAAATGAAGTTCATTCATTCAATATATAGGATTGTAGTTTCCTCGAGGCTTTATTCGATTGCTTCGCAAACCAGCAGCGCGCTTCGCGCAGTGGGATTCCACCTCACGAGCCATTCAGAGTCTGCATAGCAGACTAGACATCCTCCTCGACTGAGCGAGAACTCGTCGTAACTCAATCGCAGGTAGTCGCAACTGCTAGTGTGACCAAGGCCTAACGTACTAAATCCCCTTCCCCAATCTTGAACCTTGAGATCCTCTCTACGTTTCCTGAATTCGAAAACTCATTGTCAAATTAAGGTAACTTTTGAATAAATACTTCAACTGGTATCACACTTTGAAAAAAAGCCTCTAGTAGGCCTATAAGAACTATGATGAGTGTTTCACCCATGGAGGTCCACTATTCACATTCCTTAGCAACGTAACTGACGTAAAAAAACTGGCCTATCATCGAAACTTTATATTCCAACTCAAAAGTAATAACTAAAAACAAAAAATCTAATCTTAACCTCAGTGTCCGAATTGAATGCTAAACTACCCTTTTACCATCCATTGATCAACATCCACCTTGGATGCCTGACAAATTTAATCACAGGAGCAGCTGCAGAACGGAGTGTAGCGTAGCTCATTCTTTACACATCTGCATCTTCTACATCATTCCTTTTAACCATTAGGAAAATTGTCGGCTTCCTTAACCCGCCCATAACAATAAAACTACCCATGTTTTTCAAACCCCAAATTTAAATTCTCATCTTCTGGGCTTCCTATCTTGCTGTAAACTACTGATGCTGTGCACCCTTAACCCAATCCTTGATCTTACGGAATATAACATTGACAATGTTAATAAATTGTCTGACTTAAGGAAATTTAATCTCTACTGGTGTGGACCATTTTTCAGTAAAGAGGCCACTTTTTTGTCACCTTGACATGTGAATTATACTTCGGACAAAATAAACCGACCCAGAAATACAGAAATTAATGTTCTGAAAACAGTACGAGACCAGACAGAACATATTTCAGATAGAGGCACCTAGAAAAGTAGCATTGGCAGCTACGTTATCACTACGGTAAACAAGGAACAAGGTGACGGCCAAATGTGTCTCACCCAGTTTCGCATACATACAAACTTGCTAAAAATGTAACACTGCCTCAAAAGGTTTTTGACCCCTGTCTGAGACCTTTGACCTATTGGTGACCTCCGGCTTCGTATGAGACATTCACCAACCAAGTTTGGTCACAATTGGGCGAAAGGGGGCAAAGTTACGGGACATAATGGAAAGTTGCCAAAAAACATAACATTGGGCTAAAAAAGGTCGTTGATCCCTGCCAGTGACCTTTGACCTTTTCGTGACATTCAGGTAACTAAGAGACATCTACCATCCAAGTTTGGTCACAATTATACAAATGAGGGCAAAGTGATGGACCATAATAGAAAGTTGCTCAAAAACTCAACATTGGGCTCAAAAGGTCATTAACCCCAAGGTGACCTTTGACCTTTTGGTGACCTTCAGCTCCCCATGAGACATCTACACCCAAATTTGGTCACAATTGTGCAATTGGGGGCAACATGATAGAAACTTGCTCAAAAACTCAACATTGGGCTAAAAAAGGTCATTGACCCCAAGGTGACCTTTGACCTTTTGGTGACCTTAAGCTCCCATTGGGACATCTACCACCCAAATTTGATCACAATTGTGCAATTTGGGGCAACATGATAGAAACTTGCTCAAAAAACATAACATTCAACTCAAACAGGTCATTGACCCCTGCCAATGACTTTTGACCTTTTGGTGACCTTTTGCTCCCCATGAGACATCTACCCCATGGTCAAAATTGAATTTTTACTCAATTTTGACCCACATCCAACAAAAACTTGGCAAATATCTCATAATTATGTTGTCACCTGGCAGCCATCTTGGATTTTTTTGTGGCCAGGATTTTTTTCTGAAAGAGTGACCTTAATTAACTCTATTATTTGCACCAAATTTCATGCTTGTATCAACTGAACGATTATGGCTCAAAATCACTTTTATCTGCTCCACTACTCTGGATTACTATACGCAAAGAATGAACACGTGCACTCACGTGATCACTTCAATTACAAACACATTGACACAATGAACAGGAGGAACACACAAATTAAAAACACGAGCACATATTCTGCACATTACTCATACCCACTCACTCGCGTAAAGATCTGCACAGGTATGAACCCAGAAACAAACAGTCACACAGACACGCACAGTCACACAGACACGCACATTCTCGCAACAAACAGTCAGACAGACACACACATTCTCACACAGATCAGCAAACACTCACGCATTAGCATTCAACATTGGTTAAATGACAGTTAAATAAAATTTAAGAATACAAACTTTAACTTTTTAAAATATTTATTTTTCACGACGTAATTACTCTCATTATCAGTATGTTTCTCTTATACAAATAACAAGTATTGCAAATGCAAGTTTGTCATATATGTAATAAATAATGTAATATGATTCAGCATCTCTTTAGCGCAACCACCAATGATTTTTGCGTACCCTAGGAATTTTCTTCTAACAATTATCATGAACTAAGAAATTAAATGTGTCATACCTTTAAACAGTATAAAAATAAGTTTCTGCTGCTTCACGTAATTGCTTGACAGTACAGTCAATAGGGAAAGACCCGGGGAAAGACTATTAACGTCTCCCGTAACTAGAAAACGATATTAAATATAGGTAAATATAGGTAATTTAGAACTATCAGCAAGTACTTTCAAAGTATAATCATTAAATGTGAGTCTCTTCTCAGACAAATATTTTTTGCTCAGGTTGAAACCTGTAATAGTCATAGAGAATAAGTGTCTTGTAACAAATTCGTAAATCAATAGTCTAAACTCCATTATTGTTCTACATTTTAAGAACAATGTTGAAAATACTTCATTTAGGTTTACGACCGATATCATCATAAGTCTATACAAATTCTAATGTTCCACATAATTGTTCTATATGCACTCATAACTCATCTCTCATAAATGACAAATAAAATTTAAGAATACAAACTTTAACTTCTGTAAAATACTTATTTTTCACGACGTAGTTACACTCATTATTAGTATGTTTCTCTTATACAAATAACAAGTATTGCAAATGCAAGTTTGTCATATATGTAATAAATAATGTAATATGATTCAGCATCTCTTCAGCGCAATCACCAATGATTTCTGCGTACCCTAGGAAGTTTCTTCTAACAATTATCATGAACTAAGAAGATTAAATGTGTCATACCTTTAAACAGTATAAAAATAAGTTTCTGCTGCTTTACGTAATTGCTTGACAGTACAGTCAATAGGGAAAGACCCGGGGAAAGACTATTAACGTCTCCCGTAACTAGAAAACGATATTAAATATAGGTAAATATAGGTAATTTAGAACTATCAGCAAGTACTTTCAAAGTATAATCATTAAATGTGAGTCTCTTTTCAGACAAATTTTTTTGCTCAGGTTGAGACCTGTAATAGTCATAGAGAATAATTGTCTTGTAACAAATTCGTAAATCAATAGTCTAAACTCCATTATTGTTCTACATTTTAAGAACAATGTTGAAAATACTTCATTTAGGTGTACGATCAATATTATCATAAGTCTATACAAATTCTAATGTTCCACATAATTGTTGTACAGTGTGTCTCAAAAAAAATTGTGCAAGTGAAAACCACCCTCTTTGGTGATTAGGAAATACTCTTGTGACATGATGCTTACATCAACGTCAAGTGCATAGTCTTAGCTTTCAAATGCCGTGAGGTTTGTTTAATTTGCTTGTCTTAATCTTGAGATATCTTAATTTGAATAAGAAAGGGTAAAATCGCGATTGTGCCACTTTTACTACAGTCCTGGGTTAGGGTTAGGGTTAGGGTTGACGTTGATATAAGCATAATATCACCAGAGTATTTTCTGATTGCCGAAGAGGGCGCTTTTTACTTGCAGAATTTTTTTAGACATGCTGCAGCACGTCTCAAAAAATTGTTCAATTGAAAAGCTCCCTCTTTGACAGTTCGAAAAAACAGTTGTGACACATGTTTATGTCAACATCAAGGACAATGTCTTAGCTTTCAAATGCATTTTGTTTTGTTCAATTTGCTTGTTTTGATCTCGAGATATGTTGTAAACAACAAAACGGTGCAATCACAACTGTGTCACTTTTACGGGAAGAGGGCATGATGCTATATTGACTGTAGTAAAAGTGGCACAGTTGTGATTTTCCTTTTCGTTGTTAACTGAACATATCTCAGAATTAAAACAAGCAAACTGAACAAAACAAACGGCATTTGAAAGCTAAGACTATGCCCTTGCTGGTGATGTAAGCATGACGTCACAAAAATGTTTTTCTCATTACTTAAGAGGGCGCTTTTGACTTGCACAATTATTTTTGAGACACACTGTATATGCACTCATAACTCATCTCTCATAACTCATCTCTCATAAATGACGATAAAATAAAATTTAAGAATACAAACTTTAACTTCTGTAAAATACTTATTTTTCACGACGTAGTTACTCTCATTATCAGTATGTTTCTCTTATACAAATAACAAGTATTGCAAATGCAAGTTTGTCATATGTGTAATAAATAATGTAATATGATTCAGCATCTCTTTAGCGCAACTACCAATGATTTTTGCGTACCCTAGGAAGTTTCTTCTAACAATTATCATGAACTAAGAAGATTAAATGTGTCATACCTTTAAACAGTATAAAAATAAGTTTCTGCTGCTTCACGTAATTGCTTGACAGTACAGTCAATAGGGAAAGACCCGGGGAAAGACTATTAACGTCTCCCATAACTAGAAAACGATATTAAATATAGGTAAATATAGGTAATTTAGAACTATCAGCAA
>JZLH01S0624792.1:28352-35253 GCA_001188425.1 Eucidaris tribuloides | reverse complement strand
ATTGTTTTTTTTTTTTTTTTTTTTGCTCTGGTCCAGGTTTTATGTGGTTGGGTTTTTGTGTTACGTTTTATGATCAGTACGGGGTTGGGAAAATTACCGTCTATTCCGAAAACCACCTTAATAAAATTATAAACATAATAACAGCTGCTGTATCAACTCACGAATTCTTGCTTTTGATAGCTGGCCCCTGTATTTATCTTAATTATTTACCTTTGTACCTCTACATTTTTATGTCTATTTCAATATAATTCAATTTTCACATTATATGTAAATCGATTATGATCAAAAAATTGTATGAAAAATGTGTTTTGATTTTTCACTTAATGCAGCCAGACACCTCTGCTAAAAGAATACTTCACTAACATGAAATAATTTGTTATAATATACCAGTTTGTACGGACCGTAGTATGCAAGTTTAGTTCCTTTGAAACACTGTACTTATTCCTACGGTAATTCATAAATTGTGTCCTGGAAATAAGAAACCCAGATTGATTGTTTCTTATAGAGGAAACATATATAATAAGTAATTATGTGGAAAGTATATTTCCTCTTCTTTCATTTCATGCAAGTCAAAGAAATCGCTATTTAAGCATGACTGAGTAAACATGGTAAAGAAATTCAGAAATCACAATACCAACAAACACAACTGCAGGAACAAATTAAACAATTTGAAATTCTAACATTCAGGTTTAAATGCTGGTGGGATATCTTTCATGTCGAAGCAGATCTTATAAAAGCTTATTTATCTTCTTTCATTGATACTTCATACTTGAAAAATAGGTAATGTATGATTAAGAAAGGACAATTTAAAATGTTTTTTATACCTATTTTTTCAAATGAATGCATTTGCAGGAATGGGAAGCAAACTAACTAAACGATTGAGGCGGTTAACTTAACACAATAACTTGCTTGAAACAAAACAAGAACCTGTTTATCCTCTTGGCAAGGTGATTTATTGCTTGTTGCCTACCTGGTCTCGTCAGCATGGTTTAAAATGCATTTTGGTCTTTTCTGAAACAATCCAAAACAAAGAAGTCCAGCATAGAAGGGTGATGATATACACCGGAACATACACAGAAGAAACCATATTTTTGTTCATACCAACACTCACAAATCTATCAAAATGCCCACGTCTTTTCACGACTCATTACCAATATCAATTCTATTCACGTTTGGAGTAAAAATCTTGATATAAGTAATTTCCCGCATTCAAGCAAACAATATATTTTTGGAGTCACCTGATACAGATCACGTACAATATCCTAATAGATTTTGAAATATTTATTTGATGAAATGTTTTCCAATTTTGAACTTTCAGGAGACTCACTATATTTTAACGGGTGTGTCAATTTACTTACCCAAATGGCGTTGTCTGATGAAGTTAATACCGAGTATGCAGAGCGATTTCTTTCACCGATGCTGGTGATACTAATATCCATGGATCAAGCAAGGCAGTTTTATGCATGTATTTTTTTTTCTAAAAAAAAAAACGGGCGTGTGCGGCTCATTTGCGGTTCATCTATTCGTCTTATGCGGGATTTATGCACCAAGTGAGCCACTGTAGGCCTATAGTTTATTAAATAGTTTGTTCTCTTGTTATCATCCCAATCATTTATTTTGATATATACGCCAGTCACTGTGTTATTGAATGCGACATTCCCTTAACAATACCTGCACTTTTTAGTTTATCCACTATCGAGGTGAACACGGGTGGGTGTATTGCTGATGTCAAATTACGTGGTAAAGATGTTTTTAAATCTTTTCATTAGAATTTCCCAAAATATAGCAAAATAAAAGTTTTGATTAAAGATTTAAATTTATATTTCATTGCGAATAAAGGAAATACCCAATAGCAAAACTGGTCAATGAAGAGTAAGTACTTCCTTTCATGAAAGCTCAATGAAGTGAAAGGGAAAATCAATCATGACGTGCTTTAAAAAGTACACGTGAACAATCGTGATCTTACGTACCACGTGGATCAATTAAAACACCGGCTACCTGCTTTATAATGTCACACGACTTAATATAGTGTACTAAATATTGGTTAAAGCAGTGATTTGCATAAATTATTGACTTTTAATTAAGTTCTTAGTAATCATGGTAATGGTTTTGAACAAGTCCTTTTGTTGCTTAACGACAAGGATTTTTATTCCTGTATTAGATACCATTGGGTCGATCTGCGCATGTGTTATGTGCGAACACTTTTGGTTCAGATATTAAGGTGTAAACGTATATGAAGCAACATGTAAGTTTCAATATCACATTTTGTGTGTTTTTAACTGGCAATAGTTGCAACTTTGTCTGTAGTGAATAATTTGTTCTCCTCTCATGGGCGCCATAAACAGTCGGTGGCGTGTGTGTTAAAGTGTGCACAGGAAAAACGGCTGTTTAATATTTTATACAATTTGAACTGATCAGGCACTGTTTGAAATTTAAAATGTATAAAGTTTTATACAGCAATGTTCAATTTTTAATTTTTGTTCAAAAAATTAAACATTGCTGTTTCCATTTGTAAACTCTTGTTTAAACTTTTAAACATTCCTGACCAGGTGTGTATAGTAAACAGCGTTGTATAAAATGTCAAACATTCGTTTTTACTGTGTACGCAAACACACGCCAAGACAATTTTATTTAATGTAGACAAAGTTGCCACTATTGACAGTTAGATAAACACATTTTAATATAGGAATTTCATGTATGTTCATTATGTTTACACATTTACATATGAACAAAAAGTTTAAACAGCCGTTTTAACTGTCTACGTGTGTGTGTGTGTGTGTTCATACAAAACAAATCAGGTAGTTCCATGATGTGGGTCACGAAAATGATTAACTAGAAGGATTTTCACTACTTAGCCGGGAATCTAAGTCCAGTTCTGAACATGTAACTATATTCTTGATTCAAACAAATATTATCTTTACCATCAATTTTCATAATTTCTTTTTGTTTTTGTTTGCTTTTTAAAGCAATGTACTTCTTGTACATTAATGTATTGTTTGTTAGAGCACACTATTGCATTTTTTTACAATAATTTTAATTCATAAAACAATTTGTTATTTCCCATGTAAACTGTATTTGAAAACGAATTATATAATTTCTTTTATTTGTTAAGTAGGATTATTTAAAAAAAAAAGATATCACCAGAAATAAAAAAAGTAATACAACTGGATATCGGTGTGTATAGGTTCGAGTGACCGGCCTTATCTAAAACGCCCCACATTATAGTTTCAATAGTAGTTCATAACATGCGCTCTTTTGCTTATGATTTTGAATTACTTTAAAATCTTGATGATGAAATTTGAGTAGGAGCACGACCACACCGTATTTTCTATGTTGGGGCTATTATAACGAACTACTTAAATTTGTATTGATATATACGGTGTATATATCTGTGTGTATACTTACCTGTGCAAACTCCATAGCTTGGGCTTGGCTAAAATACACACCATCTAGCAGCTAGGCGTGACGTTGCCGAGTGTATTATGGCGATTGTCCATAACAACATATATTTCGTTTACCTTGTCCGTTCGTGTTTACACGTACCCATTTGTGACAAGTGATGGTTTCAATTATAACTAATTTGTGTAGGCCAATCTCTGTCACGTACATTTAAAAACAAGATTATAATTTGAAAATTAGAGCTATAATTGGACGCCACACCAACAAAAGTTTTTATACAAGCAACTTTTATAATCATATGTGAAGGTCTATAAATCACGAGCCTGTTATATATCAAGGCCATATCGAATTTCAATCGAATAGTATTTGATTATATTCACGTACATTAAAACTGAAGATCTACATGAGGGATAGGGATGAACGTGTTTCAAATAGGAAAAATAATATTAACTTTGTCAATACCATGCCGTATATTATGTCGTGATAGAGAACGTACAACTCCATTTACGTCATTTCAGAACGATACAATGGACATAATACGTGTAAATTTATATTATCCAGTTTTATTTTGTTTTCATTGAGCACTCGCATCATAAAATTTCAGTGCCCTATACCAAAATAGAATTAACACACTGAAACCATTATGTTTTCCTCTTTTATGCATGTATTTATTTGTTAAAAAAAAAAAAAAAATCGTTTAAATGATCCGCAGCACCTACCGGGTTACCTCATGGTTTTGTCAGAATCTTTCTTTATTCTTGTTTCTGTCTGGCCGCATTTTTGTGAACACAACATCAAAAAGAAAACCGGCACTGTCAATCATTTTGTAATTAAAAATGGTAATGTCAAATCACTCGTTATCATCACGATCACGCATTTGTGATGTCACATATGACGTCAAAAATAAAATTCTGGTAGTTTTTCCATCACGATTATATAGTACAGCACGTAGTAAATCAACTTGTAGGAGCCCGAGAGATTTATGGATTAAACTACTGTTTTCACAATATGCGTCAAGTGATGGACGTATTAGGTAACTCATCAGGTCTTCCAAGAATTCCAGTGAATACAAGCATCCGTCAGAAACTACAGTAAAGTATAAAAAAAAAATCAACGCAACAGTAAAAAGTCGGATGAATCTCAGCTCAGATGTGGTTATGTCATTTCTTGCTATCTTTTTGAAGCCTAATTAAATCTAACTAAATCTTTTCTCCTATTCTGCAAACTATGAACTTTTAATCCAAATAACTCATTGTCGTCATATTGAATTGCAACTTGTACCCCATTACAGATGTAAAACTCCCCCACACATAACACACAAGCACCCCCCTCACACACACACATAAATACACACAAGCACAAATACACACAAAACCAAACACAGACACAGTCAACAAACACAGTATGTACGTATTTTTCACAATGCATTTATTTGTTTTATTACAGATCGGCTACAAAATAAATAACAGAATAATTAAAATACAATTCACGATAGGAAAAATTGCTTATGTATGAACACTAAAATACATATATTACACCATGCCTCAAAACTGAACCCCTCCACCAAACCCTAATAAAAATCAATCAATATGAAAGACACCCAAAATGTGAGTTGCCTGAATTGAGGTACGCCGAAAACTGAAAGGGAGGAGCGAAAAGAAAAAGAGGATGAAGGGGGGGGGGAGAAAAATACAGCTACCTTAGGATATAAGTATAATACATTGAAGAAAAATTTAATAAGTAAAAACACTCAATATATATTGCATATTTATAAATTTAGCAAATATGTCTTATCAGAACGAGGCAAATAATACAATTGTAAGTATAGATAGATCCTTTCAACGTTTCGACGTTTATTTCTATGCCTTGCTATTCAATACACACACGTTCGTGGTTATACACATTATATATAGAGAGAGAGTTGGGATTTTCATTATCCTGATTTGCCTTGTCAAAGGTAAAAATAATGAACTTTCTTGATCTCACTTATGATGTTTTGTGCTAACATGTCATGTCAGCCGTACCAAGGATTTCACTTTATTTAATTTACATAATGACCTAATAAACACCTTTAATCGTAAGTAGATGTAAGGAGGCGACACGACGCCTCCTTAAGGCCACCGCACACTATGTGATTTTCCGTCGCACGACTCACCGACTTGGATCAGAACAGCTTATATTTCGTACACGCTGATTTATTTCAGATGCAAATCGGTAAGTCGTGCGACGGAAAATCGCGTAGTGTGCGGTCGCCTTTACATTTACTTACGACGCGTCGTGACTTGGTGGATAAGACCTTGGTTATTCCATTTACATGCCTGGTTTTCACAGAAGTTCAGAAAATATTACAAACTTTTCTTTTGGCTACTGTCTAGATTTCCAATCGTAAAGTGTCAGACTTAGACCTTCTTAGTGCTCGGTAAGGAAATCTTATATGAAAATAAGATTATTAATCAACGAGGTATAAAGTAAAAAGGTACCACACAATATATTTTTTTTTGTTCTATAATATTCTGAAAACTATGAACAAACGTTTTGGATAAAAGAGCAGTAATGTCGCTTACTACAGAAATGTGTAAATTAAACTATATAAAATAAAATCAATCAATTACTCAATCAAATCTTGTAACAAAGGAAATGTGACCAGAAGCCTTGAAAACATAGTTTAACAATAATCACAGTTAAAAAAAGAATGTGATTCTGTTGTGATATTTGTGCTTAAAAGGAGTACAAATCTACAAGTTAACACTTAATGAACAAAAATCAGGAAAATGTTCCTGGGACCACTATCTGGCAAAGCATCTGGACATCCACTGCAAAATCAAAGTAACTCTAGTAAATAATATGCAGTTGAAAAGTCCCGGGGGGGTGGGGCAGTCAAACATAATGCTATACACATGCGTGACCCCAAAAACTGCGTTTAAAGGGGTGTTTTTCAGTTTAGACGCGGGCCGTGCGTGCACCCGTTAAAGGTATCAAAAACACAAATTTTCAACAAAAAGGGTGGTTTTGAAAGACTGGTCAAACGTTTTTAGGTTATTCTTTTTCCCATGCTTTTTTTAAAGAGTGGTCAAACGTATTTAGGGCATTTTTCCCCCAAGCTTTTTCCTCCTCGTGTCTGAAAGTAGGAAAGCGATGTATACAACCCTGGGAAACAACTGCAGGAAAACGGATCGTGAAATGTGTCACCCCTCTGTCCACGCGCACGGCTTCAGTGTGTATAGTCTATGGCATGGCAAGTAGACAAAACTTGTTTAGGTGCCAAAATGTGTAAATGAAGCACGCGGAAAACTTGTTCAGGCTGTTATTTTGCACACAGAAAAAAAATATCTTGTTTAGGGGATGTCTGGAAATAATTTGGTCACGTATGTTCACAACATTATGTTTGACTGCCCCCCCCCCCCCGATGAAAATTCCTTCACTGTGTTCATATCTTTTGCAACTTTTCGATGCGGTTGATGATGTGTTGTACTTGAATACAGTATTTTGTTGTCCGCATCAA
>JZLH01S0624792.1:15852-25852 GCA_001188425.1 Eucidaris tribuloides | reverse complement strand
TTTATTAGAATTTCTAAAAAACATTCCTTCTAATTAGTTTCAATTTTCTGTATTTCCAGGAAAAATGCCAACCTTTGCTTTCTTCTACTTGACTCGATGGTGGTGACTGTTTTCCTCTTCCATTAAACAAGGTCGAAATCGTATACAGGTATGGATTCAAGGACGAATTTACCGGTAGAATAAACACGGCCGTCCAGGTGTAGACCTGATGAAAATAGTCAATGAAATGATATTCTGATATTGAATTTATTTCTTAGGTCCCATCATTCCTACACCTCCTTCAGAATTTGTGTATACAATTCGCTGCTAATAACCATTAATTATTGTGTTATACATAAGTAGTTTTATCAAATTTAGCTCCACAAGGTTAAGAGCAATTGTTGCAGAAATGATTCTAAGTATTAACCTATTGTTCTTGTCTTAACTTACGATCAACTGTGTCTCAATCTTTAAATTATGTAACTGCTATTACTCTGTAGTTAAGATATTGTAAAACAGTTGTATATTTGTTGTGCTTGTTTTGTGCACTGTACGAAAAATTTGTGGAAATTTCAAATAAATCAAATAAATCAAATCAAATCAAATATAAACAAAAAAAGCATCACACATTCAACCCTGAAATTTTGCGGTAGATTATTGCATGTCATTTATCAATTCAAAACGAACGAGCAATCATTCCTTGCTCTATTACGGCTTTCAATTCCACTATATAATCAATTTAACTGTTCAAATTCTCCGTTTTCTTATCTTGCTGAGCAAACAAGTAATTCTTTGTAGTAAATTTGTGACATTTAAGGAGAAAAAAATGTATATATAATGTACCAATTCTTAATATCCTTTCTTTTTAATTATCGATCAGTTTTTGTTCGTTTGTTGTTTTATGAGCACGAATATAGACCAGTATCAAAGACATCGTCTAACAATATTTCCGTAAAAAAACAGAGAAACACGATTCCCCAATTCCCATGCTACCAGTGTCTCTCATAAGGTCTAAAAAATGAAGGCCTGAAAAAATTGCAGTTTAAAATGATCATTAAGTGCTTTAAAAAGTAAAATATCATTGACAGAAGATCCCGTTTTCCCGTGTGGACTGCTGTGTTGCAGAATTTTCATCAGCTGAGAATAATTTATATAGAAGTTTTTATCTGTACATATTTTACAAGTGACAGCAAAACTGTGTCAACTTTTGTGTTCTGGTGTGTTTATTTGTCCATTTAAACGCTGTCAGATAGCAAAGTTTGTATTTTTTTAAAGCGATCTTCCACATATAGTGCCTTAATGAAGTCAGGTTAATACCTGTGGAGAGATGCTTATTTGCCCATTGATTGACATGAGGCCCATGACGATAATAGGTATCCAGCACGCCAGGTCAGTGCCAACGATGAGCGCCATCTTTGATGCCATTTTGATTTCTTCTGCTCGATGTATGGATGCCTTATTCCTTCCATCTGTCTTTGCCAGATGGGTCCTTGAAGTCTTGACGGATGTGTAAATTGCAACATATGAAAGGAAGGTCGTGAGAAATGCGACGAAGTTGACCCCGATGAAAATAAATATGGAGTAGTGCCATCCGGCCGGGCGGTTGGCCGTTAGAGGCAGGGCCAAGCAAACTCCTGATTGACCGTAGAAGGCCCCTTCAAAATAAGTCGGGATGACAACGGGCAACACACTGACCAATAGAGCAAAGGCCCAGATAAAGAGTTCAGAAATGTAAGCACCTTTAATAGTAAGGTATAGATCTCGTCTAAATGGCGCCACCACATGGATACACCTATCAATGCTTATTATCATCACCAGACACACGGACGCTTCACTTGAAACTACTGAGAGAATTCCTGCAAGCTTGCAGATAAAGCTCGATTGCCACTCGTCTGCGCGCAATGCATATCCTCCGCGGTAATGCACGTCAGCTGCAGCGATGGTTATCATGTACAATCCCATCAAGAAATCAGAAATAGCCAAGTTAGTGATAAAACTGGATTGGATCTTGGTCTTTTTGTCTTTTCGCGATTGAATCAATCTGAACACAACCACGAAGGCATTCCCAATGAAGGAACTTGCTCCTAGAATCCAAATGAATATTCGCAATACGTCATTCGCCATGAGATCTTCACAGGACGAAAATTGATCACGTGGTGTTTTACAGCCAGTGGAACCGTGCAAATTCGCCAAACAGCAGAAAACAAATCTATCAGCATGTCTAAACGGAAAATAAACATGAAACATATTATTGATTTAAGCCACTAATAAACTTTGTGATAGCGTCAGATAATACAATTTTGTTTTTCATTTCACATTAAAACGAAAACATCTGGGTTGCAGATTCGGAGTGGATGTTTATCACGTTTCGTTACTTAATAGAGGGGGCATGTCATAACCTTCCATTGCGCCCTGAGAATGAGAATCTGATAAATGGGAACATGTTCAAATGCATTATTTGAAAGACAGGCGCCGATTTGAAAGCACTAATGGGTGCATGTATTAATACATTTTCTGCTGAAAATGAAGAGGGCGTAAACCACTGAGAAGGGAAAAAAGGTCGCTAATGCAATACATTCATACAGTTTTTTTTTATTATTTTAAAGACCTTCTCCTTTTTAAGGGTTTAGATGTAATGTCCTTCTCATTCTCAATCGACAATACAGTCCGATAAGGATATCTTTAAAGATAAAGAGTTAGTTTTAAGGTTACCATTGGGTTTTGGGTTCGGGATATAGAACAAAGGTTAGGTCTATTGTTAAAGGCAAGGTTCACCCTGATATCAAGTTGGTTTTAATCAAAGCAGAACAATGAGCAAAACATATTAATGAAAGTTTGGCGAAAATCCACCAAAGAATAACAGAATTATGACATTTTTAACTGACGTCACATGCGAGCAGCTCCCCATATGTCATGTAATATAAATTTCATAAATTGCAATTTTTTAATAGTTCATGATAATTACATGTTGTTGTTTTTTCACATGTAGTTACATGTGTGGAATAATGTTTCTGTTAATATATTGAATGCACAGGTAAAATAATTTTCAAATTTCTGAGAAAACGGAGCTTTTATGGAATGTATATCACATGACATATGGAGAGCTGCTCACACGTGACGTCACAAATTTAAAAAGGCAAGGTTAACCCTGACAACAACTTGGTTTTAATAAAAGCAGAACAATAAGAGAAACATATTAATGAAAGTTTGGCGAAAATCCATCAAAGAATAACAGAGTTACGAAGTTTCAAAGTTTCAGTTTTGTGACGTCACGTGCGAGCAGCTCCCCATATGTTAATGCAATATAAATTTCATAAATTTATGTCATTTTTTTAATGATTCATGATAATTGAATGGGTTTTTTCATAGAAGCTTGGATGAAATAATGTTTCTGATTAAATATTGAAAGCACAGGTAAAATCATTTTCAAATTTCTGAGAAAAATGGCACTTTATGGAATTTATATCACATGACATATGGGTAGCTGCTCGCATGTGACGTCACAAATTGAAAATTTTGAAACTTCATAACTCTGTTATTCTTTGGTGGATTTTCGCCAAACTTTCATTTATATGTTTCTCTCATTTTTCTGCTTTTATTAAAATCAACTTGACATCTGGGTGAACCTTGCCTTTAAAACTTTGAAACTTCATAACTCTGTTATTCTTTGGTGGATTTTCGCCAAACTTGCATTGATATGTTTCTCTCATTGTTGTGTTTTTATTAAAACAAACTTGATGTCAGGGTGAACCTTGCCTGTAAAATTCAGAGTTGGAATCAAGTTTAACATTGCCACTTGGGCGCCGTATACCAATTGTTGCCGGGACATGATGTGACTAGATCTACCAAAACCAGGAACTTTTTGGTAGATTCAGATTATTATAACATTGGGAAAAAAAATTAACCCGTTACTTACAGGGCCCTGTAGAATGTCTACGGAGATTTACAGCTTAACAAGCTACATGTTTGTACATAATTCAAGCCAGTTTCTATAAAATGAGAATTGGCAACAAGCGCCAGGTTTTTTGATACCCACAGCAAAATGATGTTAGTTCAGATGTCTGCAACCCGTTGACGGGGAAAAAAATGATTAAGCTGTCGTATGTTGGATTATGGCGTCACTAGTTTCGATGGGGCCACGTTTTCTTATGTAAATTGGGATTTTATCTGCTTCATAATGGCATGCACTTACAATTGCTCCAAGTTGAGTAGACCATTAAAGATGTCGACAGAAGTGGTTGATCCTACGATTATTCGGGTATTGCGAATATCCCTACAACAAGCAAAAGACAAGTATAAGTCAAAATGGTGGTGATAAGCGCCAACACTGGTGCTACCTTTGAGTCAAAATTGAAAACCTTTTGCGAACCACATTTTTTCTTAGCGTGTATGTTGTTTTATTCCATTTTAATTTGCATTAACTGTCTTCGTTTTCACGGTCAGTTTGAGAGGTGTTGATTCAAATACGTCTTCATATTGTAAATGATTTTGTCTGATCTTCTTTTGATAAGTTCACTTTAATACGTGTAAATCAGAAATGTAATCTTTGTAATGACTTATGTAATGACTTTGAATTAGTATAATTACGTAGAAAATCATGTTGAGCTGAAGTAGGCATTTCTTAAAATATTGAAGCCGTATAATGTTTATTTTGGCGCTATTTCTAACGGAGTCTTAAGACTTTATTCAGTATACTACTTTTTTCTGTTTTTATTTCAGAAGATGTATCGTCTGAATTCCAGGGGCGGTCCGTGGAGCAGTTTTGACTGATGATTCCAGAAAAATGGTCTGGTAGTCAGACTAGAAAATGCAGGTAATGATAGTCAACTTAATACAGGAAAATTGGATATTTTATCGCTGAGGAAAAACTTCTACATTATGTCGATATACATTTGAATTGTGATAGTCGTCATTTATTTTTGCGAAACCCAAATTATCCCTTGTTCAGTGAAATGTAAACTGAAGGGCAGTCATAGAAAACGTTGTATCAATACGGCATTGCATAAAATTTGATAGAGTTTCATAATTCACTGTCGTAACCTTGTAACGCAAAAAAGTAAGGACGTTTGAATAAAAAGTAGAATAGACATAAATACAATTTTTTATACGTACATGTGAATTATTTGCATCGTGAAATTAACTACTACGACCTTGAGGCATTCTCCATTTATCTATTTATTGTAAAAAAAAAACTTGCCACAGCCACACGTGTTGGTTCTCATTTCTTAACGAACCCCATTTATTTCATTATTTTTCTACCGTATGAATGTATCTAAGTGTAAAATGGTCGTATAATAATAATTTGGGATAGGTTACAAAGAAAAATAAACCTACATATCAAACACATATATCGAATATTTAAAGGAGTCGCTCGTGGTATTGACAGCGATTTAAGCATTGTCGCTGATGAAAACCGAGGCGGTCGAAAATCTAAGTAGCAAAACAATTATAATGGTCACAATGCATAACCTGTGTGATTGATTATTTCTTTACCTAAAGAGTCAATAAGTGATACTTAATATATACATGTATATGTGTGTATCAAAAAGGGTACAATCGGAAAAAATACTTTAGGGATTACATGTTCTGAAAAGGTGTCGTATTAAAGCAGAATGATCATTTCTTTTCAAAACACTTTATGTCATGCAATTTATTTTCGTTAATCAAGAGTTATACATTTTTTGCAGTCAACCAAAATAATAATCCGTTTGTGCCATTTTTCATATTAATGGTCAAATTAATATTGACACTTTGAAACAGAATGTTTGAATAACGATCACAATAAAAACAAATTAACAATGTAAATTACGCATAAACGAATGAAAAAACTCACGAAAACATTTGTTCTTGACAAAATGTATTATACTTTGTGTTTCTTGATCGGTTCCATGACATTTGCTCCGGCGACAATTGCTCCGACGATTATTTCATGCACCAACCCTGACCTAAACCCTAACCCTAACCCTAACCCTAACCCTAACCTTAACCCTAACCCTATTCTGAACTAGAAAGCAAATGGTAACCCTAACCCTAACTCTTTGTCTTCTGAGATATTGTCACCGGAGCAATTGTCGCCGGAGCAAATGTCGTGTCACCTTCTTGGTTATGTTATGAAAAAACTTTTATATCAGGATATCTCAGGATTGACAAAATTAAATTAAATTAAATAAATTGTATTTAAATGTATGGCCTTTAAGCTTTACGAAAATACCCAACTTCAGTACGTTTTATATGATTTTCATTGAATAATAAAATAGTTATCTCGTAGCATTTTTTTTTATACACGTTGTACATACGTGTAAAATTTACGGTAACTTATACTTAGTCGGTAGAAAACAATAATGCACTGACATTTCAATCCAGGTTTTAAAGATACAATTATTACTGTTTTTTTTATTACTGACCAATACTTCCAAGTTCACCTGAATTGCCAACTCCATTTTATTTCTATTACGCTACATACTACATGCATTATAATAGGGTAGAGATATGCAGTAACCAATTGTGGCATATTTAGTCTTGGTGTGTCACATTAGAATGGGCCCTGGCTTTAAAAAAAAATACGCTGGTAGAGGATCAATTATCAACTTTACAGTTCTTTAGTTTCAATAAGTCGGAGAATTGCTGTTCAATAGTACAGGCGGATTGCAGATAAGTCTTCTGTTTATAGAGAACATTGATATAAAAACGAACATGTAATCAAATTCGCGACTCGTCTAGTAATGCAGAAAATGTCGAGAGCGTGTAATAACGTTCCAAATCAATTAAGTTACCATTGTTCAAAACTGAGGAAATGCTGTCAAGTTTAACATTTTCAACATTTCATGGCATGAACATATATCATGTTTTGACAGCTCAACATAAAATTGATAGATAACTATTCTTGAGTCATTACCTTTTATGGTATATATGTGTTATCTTTAATGCAATTGTATGTAAAAAGTGTAATAGGTGTACTGTTGAAGATGTATGAGAATATTATGTTAACCCCTCAGAGTTGTTCACGTGAGAACTTACAGTAACGAGCTGGGACAGCAGTCGATCAAATACACCCGAAGTTCGCCAGAATTTTGCAAGTTGTTGTTGGCAAAGGTCCTGAATGTCAAATATGAGGTTCAGTTAAATAAACATATATTGCAGTTAATTGAAATGCACTCATAAACGGTAATCGATATTGGCTTGGCAATGATAGTTGGGCTCAAAAACCCGTGGGCAGTGGGAAATGGTGTTTCACTTTTTTTGAAAAACGATTCTAGGTAAAGATTGGGCGTAAAATACGATGGGTGCCGACGCGATTTTTGAAAAATCGGTGCCAAAGTGCCCAATTTGTGACCTTAAGTGGGGCCACAAGACCATTTATGGATTTTTGGGTCAGGTTTACATTAAAAAATACTTTGGTGTCGCACTACAAAATATTTTTTTTACACCTACTAAGACATAACTCTAAAAATTTTAAATCCCTGAAATTGTGACCCCAGGCCGTAAATTGTGCCAAATAAGGTGGGCCCATTGCCCTGTGGTATGATTCATTTAGGGAATTGTGATTTGGTCGAACGAATTGCTTTAATAAAGCAAATGTGGGTCATAGCACTTGTCGGGTGGCCATGATATAAATTTTACATAGACATGACTGATTTATCAAGTGGCATGGCCGCGTAATTCTGGGCCCTTTTGGGGTCCATGTCAAGAAAATGCATTTAACAACGCCGCTTTCATTGCTTTTTGAAGTGCACCCCAAATTATATTCACATGCGTCTAATCAATTAAACGTCAATAGTTCTGATGATACCACCAGTTGGGATGATAGAATGGGCCAAATTGCCGCAATGGACCATTTTGGGGGCCATTTTGGGCCATTTATAAAGTTAATGGCTTAACAATATATGCTAAGGTTCTTGAAGTGGGCGCAAATCTGGTCACCTTATTAACATGATAACCCAATTGTCACAGTTTAATGCTAATATCTTATAAACTTGGGCACCAAATGGCCCAAAAGGGCAAAGTACCATTCAAGCCAAATCGGGCCATTGATAAACCTGCATATAACCCGGCAGTTATGACCGTTATAAACCAAAAAAAAAAAACATCGAAATTATAGTTTTAGAGGGTGCTGATTTCATTAAAATTAGCCTTATCTGCAAGAAATGAATATTTGTGGCAGAATTTTCAGTTATATTCGCACATAAACTCGGTGTTTACTACCGAAAAGCGTAGGCTTACTCTTAACATTAGTACATAATGCATTAGGGCTAGTTAGTTAATTTTGTCTTGTGTAAGCGTCTGTTTTCAATAGATTAACTCTTGTGTAATAATTATGGTTCACCAATTTAATACCAAAATGAAGGTATCGATGATCTAATTCTCCATATCACATGCACACGATGTAGCAGATACTAAATATCAACATCCTGATCCTGGACATAAATTGCCGGGTTGCTATCACTTTAATCGTCCGTTGTGCGTCGTTCGTCGTACGCTAATATTTTTATCTTCCTCTTTAAAACATGCGATTGGACTTAGCCCAAACTTGGCAGGAATGAACCCTAGGGATGAGAATTCAAGGGTACTCAAATTGTTCACCAGGACCACCCCCCCCCACCCCACCCCCGGGCCCCAAACGGCCAAATGTAGGTAATTTTCAAACTTCATCTTCTAAAGATGTATGTGCAGATATAGTGCAGCCAAGTCACTTTGTGTGTAGATGGTATGTGATGAATAATTAAATTCCCTATAACAATGACCAGGGTGGCCCTGATTGGCCCACGGGGGGGGGGGGGGTAGGCTGGGGAGGGCCCTATGGGGATAACTCACATTTTTACCTTCTCTCAAAAATATGATTGGATTAAGATCAAACTTGAGAGAAATTATCCTACGGGGGTGGAAAATCAACGTTCCTCACATGGTTTACCTGGTCCCAGGTGGCCTGGGGTCAGGGCCCCAAGGGCCAAAGCAAGGTTATTATTCAAAATCTGACATCCAGAAATAGTTTAGCCGAATCATTCTGTGTTTAGATACATCTATACTAGCATTGAATAAGTTTCTCAAGACAATACCCAGGGTGGAACTGTTTGCCCCTTTTCGGGTGCCTGTGAAGATACGCGCAATTCACATTTTCACCTTCTTCTTTCAAAAACATGATTGGATTTTGACCAAATTTGGTAGAAACGACAATTGGAGGAAGGAATTTGGTGTTCTCAAAATGGTGTAGGGGGGCACAGTTCAGAGATAAACTTACAGTGCAAGAATCATCTCTATGGGAAAGGAATGCATTTTTAGCTCACCTGAGCCGAAGGCTCAAGTGACCTATGGCGATCGCTTTTTGTCCGTCGTCGGTCGTGCATCGTTCGTCGTTAGTCGTGCGTAAACTTTTACACATTTTCATCTTCTACTTCAAAATGCATGACTGGATTTGACCCCAACTTGGTAGGAATGATCCGTAGGAGATGGGAATTCAAAGGTTTTTAAATGGTACATCTGGCCCCCTGGGGGCCCAGGGGCAGGGCCCAAAAAGGCCAAAAGTAGGGATCCAGAAATAGTTTAGCTAAGCCACTGTGTATGTAAATACCATTATGTGCTGAGTTCGTGTTCCTCATGACAATGCCCAGGGTGGCCCGGTTTGGTCCTTATGGGGGCAAAAGTTTGGGTGTAGGGCCCTGTGGGAATAATTCACATTCCCATGATTGGATTTAGACCAAACTTGGTGGGAATGATCCTTAGGGGGAGGGGACAGATGGTTCCTGGTTTGGTACACCTGGCCCTCTGAGGACCCAGGGGGCAGGGCCCATAAGGACCAAAAACTAGGTAACTTTCTAACCACAGGCCCATTTGTAACCAAACTTGGGTGGTAGATGCATAACAGGGACCTGAATGTTATCAGGGGGTCAAAGGTCAAAAGAAGGCAAATGAATATTCCTGCAAGTTTCTTCTTTGATTGGAGTATCGGCCCATTTGTGACTAGGATGTTAGATTCCCTACATGTATAGTGACTGCAAAGTTCAATTGAGGTCATGGTCGCATAAGG
>JZLH01S0624787.1:36501-49712 GCA_001188425.1 Eucidaris tribuloides | reverse complement strand
GCACAATTTATCTACTTGATGAGCAACTTTTTCTCTGGACTGCAGGCATTTCTGGCGTGTAAAATGACAGGGAAATTACCAGTTTTCTTGTCATGACATGCTCATGATGGAAGAAAAACTGTGAAAGTAAACTAAATAAGTTCTTGCACTATGTAGGAAATGTGGCAGGAAGGGGTTGAAAAACACACTTTCAACCACGGAAAAAAATAGAATTTTCCTTTTGAGGGCTACTTTTCCCTTTTTTGTACTTTCCAGATACTCTTTTGTATTGAACCCTATGGCAATTTACGGGGGCTCTTTCACACATTTCGAGGGCTCTTTTGTCATTTCGGGGGCGAAATCGCCCTGAGCCCCTGTGTATTTTTTCCCTGCTTTCAACTGTATCAATGTACTCTTCAATCAATATGTTGTAATAAGTTGAGCTTTTTTATTCAATGATACATGTAACAATATTCATATTGTGAACCTGCTCCAGCATGTAAAGAAGTTGTCTTGGTGACAAAGTTTTGGACATTCATACAACAAATTTACATTTCTGCTCCTTAGGATTTTTAAGGGGGTGGGGAAGATGTATGAAAATGTCTATAATCTGAGATATTTTGGATGAGCTTTATCACAAATCAATTTCATTTTACCACAATGTGTTGCAACTGTGATAAATCAAAGTATTGTTAGAATTGTTGCTGCTTAACTACACATCTGAAAATAAACAACATGACAAGCACACTAAACAATTTTGGTTTGCTACTTACAAAATCAAAATATGCACAGAACTTACTGTTGATGCAATCACACAGCTACGACCACATGCACTGCAAGTACTGTACACTAAAAGTTTTGTTTTGTTGCTAGCAAACTTGAATCATAATTGTCACCACACAACAACATATCTAAGAAATAGTTTACAATACACTTAGCTAATTCATCACACATTCACTTCAATGAGTTATGAAGACTAAAAAAAAACAGACTAGTTTTTAAAAGTAATAATAAATGGAAACGTCAAACTATGAAATATTCACAAATCCACAACAGCAAACATGGCGTAAAACTATAAACTGTTAACTCAGAATGCAAGTTGGTATGTCAAACTTTCAAACTATGTGTTAATTTGTATAGTATCATATCCCAGAAACACATGACGTACAATGTATACTAGTGTGATACTGGGATAATATTGCTGTTGCTGCTTTTGATTTTCATTTCAATTGTTTTTATCATTATTTATTTATTTTAATTTTTTTTTTTTTTGGGGGGGGGGGTAATTGCAAAATACACAATTAGGTTACATCAGGGTCTTTGCATTAAGAAATCTTTGCAGTTTGCATTCAAATTATGAAAATGTTTTTAAAAAATATCTGTCTCCAAAATATCAGATTTTGAATGAGATGTCTTTCATGCATTTACATGACTGTACTTGTAACTAGCGAGACAAATATTTCCTCCAAACATGCAGCATCCATTAAATGTAGAAGATGTTGATAACTTACTTGTACCTTGCCTGAGAGCTGGCAGAGGTAACATGAGCTGTGTGTGGTCTGTGGTGAGTAGATGTGCTACAAGAAACCACACTGCATGGAAGGAGGGAGAAGACATAACGAGAGGGTGCAAGCGACACAGCAAACACACCAGTGAAATCAAACTGGGATGGGGTGGGATGAAGGGGTGGTTTTGGAAGGGGGTTACTGGTAGGATGGGACAGGAGAAATCAAATTTGGATGGGGTGGCATGGAAGGGCATGGGATGTAACAAGATGGTACGGAGATGAATATAGGTGGATTGGGGTGGGATGGATGATTGACATGGGATTGGGTGGGGTGGGGTGGGGTGGGATGGGATGGGGTGGGATGGGATGGGGTGGGTGGGATGAGATGGGTGATGATGGAGATGAAATGGGATGAGACAGCATGGGGTGGGGTAAGGTGGGGTGGGATGAGATGGGCAATAATGGGATGAGATGGGGTATGGTGTGCGGAATGGGATGGATGATGGAAGGGGGCAAAAAGATATAAATGCGGAGAGCTTGGCGTGGGACTAGCGGTGGTGAGTGGGATGAAGATGGCTGATGATGGAGATGAAATGGGATGAGATGGGGTGGGCTGGGATGGGATGGATGATGTTTGGCTAAGATTGAACAGGATGGTTTGGGTGGAATATGATTAGATCAAATACATTGAGACAAGTTGGGATGTGTTTGGAAAGGACACAACATGACAGGTTTAGTTGGGTATAGGTTTGGGATGGGTTTTAATGCCTTAGGATGAATTGAAATGTGATGGGATGGGATGGGATGGGTTGGGGTTGGTGTGGGGATAAATTTGATAAAGTGGGATGAGGAAAGGTCAAGATGGGATGAAATTGGACATGACTCAATAAAGAGGAGGGCAGATTGAGGTCATGATGGGATAGTATGGGATTAGAAATGATAAGTTGAGATGAGTTGGGCTGGATTGGAATGGAGAGGATGGGACAGGGTAACTTCGGTTTGGGAAGGGGTTTGGTGAGTTGGGGTTGAATTCAATGCATTATTAAACACCTGTAACCTCTGTAACCAAATGTAGTATGAAATGTTATTTGAATTAACAATATTCATTTCCCCAAAATTGCATACATAAAAAATGGTGTTCCTCTAAATGGCATACATATTAGGTGCATAACAATCCCCTAAACTCAATGCAAAAATGAAAGGATTATGTTTAACGACGAATGCAATATATCACCATCACCCACAGCTAATAAAGGATCTGAATGTCTGGAGTTGCTTTTACAAATGTGATTGTCAGGCAAGGCTAAGTTAGTAACCACAATAAACTAATTTGTGTATTGGGATGGGAATGCAATACTGGATATGGATGTGGAATAAACAGAAAACAAGCACATACACTTATTAAGAACAAATTATATTACTTTGCAAGATCTAAGTGAATACAAATGTGATTATGAAGACCTAGCAATTTCAATTCCAACCACTCTTGAGTTTATAGAATTATTTGGTGTTATTAACTCCACCTAAATAAAACAAACTACCCTTCTACAGTTAATTTATTCATGAAACTTGATGACTTTTGTATGTCTCAATTCTTGACAATACAACTCGACTACTTGAAAAACTGGAGTACAATAGCTGCCAGAATGGTATTAATTCCTGATATCTACACCTGCAATTTACATTTGCGGGTGAACATGTAATTTACATTGTCATAATTAACATCTCCTATATCAAAAATTTAGTTTCATAGTACTAGATATTATTGCTTTCATGTGTAATGTAACAATATGGGACAAAAATGGCCAATAACTGGTTATTTCACCTGGGTTGGGGTAGGATGGGGGAAGGGGGGGGGTGAAGATTGCCATCAGTGTCAACCATAATCAAAGAGCAAGAAGAATTTGAACTCATACATTCTTGTCAAGTAGCAAGAGTAAATGAATGATAAAACAAGTCAAGTAAGAATGTCGGCAGCATAGCAAAATGAAAATGCAAATTATCAACTAATGCAGCTAAAAGAAGAATTAAGGAACAAATCTGAATTCATTGAATCAAACTAATACCATTCATTACTGCAGAGAAATATAAAAAGCATTGCAGTTGTTGCTCAAAAGCAGCAAACACTGAAGATTTACATGAACTAAAATTTTCCTTTAGATTCCACATTTGATTAATTTTGTTGGGTATGTAGGGGTAGAAGTTTTATTGTGACATTAATTAGGAGTATTGTTATGCCTTTCAGGGCAACAATGTGCAAATTGGCTATAACTTTCAATTCAAAAATCTTTCTAAACATTAAACACAAATCACTATACACATCTTTTCTTTTTTTAACTAACACACAAGTCTATGTGAGTAATTTAAATAAGTGATTCTTTAATTAAAATGGGGGTGATTTAAGTTATGATTTAAATTGTGCAAACCCTGATTACAGCTTGTATAATTAACACAAAGAATTATTCAAACATTCCACATATTTGACCGAGAAGTATCAGCACTGTTGTCCAAAATGTTATGAACAAGACAGAAATGACAAACAAAACATGTTTTGTCTAGTAACTAAGTTAATATGTAATGAAGATACTGAAATATGCAAAAATGTGTTAGTGCTAATGTAAAATATAATTGTAAATTATGTTAACAAAACACACACACATCCCATTCCTATCATCAATTATATTACACACCACGCATTATGGTGGCATTAATCTAACATGAATTCATACTAACGAATGAAACTCAAACATTGAAAATGCATATGATCACTACAGTTCATAAATGTGACGCCTACTTATGAATGTTATGGTGGTGACGGGGTAAAGAAAATGAAATTGTGGTTTACCTGTCAGAGAATAACCTGGAATGCAGCATTTGGTTGTGCGTTGTCCTGCTCTCCAGAAAAGACCTAAAAAAGGATGAATTAGTACCAAAAATAATTGAAAGAACACTAATACTGGATTTGGTCCTTATTATGGTGATGGAACATTGGTATGAAATATATGTTACAGGGACCACACACTTATAATACACAATTTATTCAGTATGTACATTAATTAGTAAACTCTACCAAATTACTTAATTTGGATCAGATTTGCATATAACTTTGCCTCATCGGAACAACATTGTAAACTGCAACCAGGATGGCGATTTTTGCGAATTTTTAGTTTTTCGAACCACCATATACCAAATTTCAAGCTCTTTCTTCTGATCTGCATGATACTGTATTCACCAATTTTATCTGTTACTTTGTAAATGTTTTTGTAATTTGTTCACAGATTTACAATATCACGTTAAAAAAAAATCAAATGCAATTATCTTGAAATTCATTATCATAGCATACATGTCCATGATGTTCTCATAAAGAGCCACTGATAATGGTGCTGTATGAAACCAGTATTAAATCGAAAAGAGGTTTATAGTGATTTAATTTTCATGATATTTTGTGAATGCAGCTCCAACCACAAAAATAACCACATACACGCTATGCACTAAATTATGCTGTTCAGTAACTGCAACAACCACAACTTTAATCTCTTGTAAAATTGAGTAGAAGTGTGAATTCACAAAAATGTCTGTATGCAAAATATATGTTATATAGGCCTACTTACAATATACAGGTAATGATAATCCAACACATTTCTAATATAAATGCATTCAAGATGGGAAAGAGTTCTTCCACAAAACTTTCTCAAAACTTTATCAACATTTGTTGAAATCACGGTGGACGGGATACAACCTCGCATCTACATCCACAGTAGTTTTCTTTTACAAGATTTCACAGTTTAATATTTCAATGTGACTACTACACAATGTCTGTATCAAATTGTATAACCTTGACTAACACATAAAAATGTCTGTAATGGCAAGCTCTTGTAAGTTTTTGGAATATTTCAATGCCCTTTCCACAGGTTTCAGTCTTCATGAATGTTTGTCTAGATATAATAAAAGTGAAATCATTTCTTGCTTCTGTCCTTAACACCCTGACCCCCCCCCCCACAAAAAAAATCGCACAAAACACAAAACAAAAGAAAGGGACACACACAATAATAAAAATAAAAGGAATGAAACAGAAATTGAGAGAGAGGGTTTCATTCCCAATACTATAGAGAGGTTGATATGCTTGTATTATGATGCCATTAAATTGTTTATTGTCACATAAAAAAGCCATACTTCCAATGAAAAGGTAATAGTTTTGAACATAGAAGTCAATGTCATTAAGTCCATAAATCTATCAAGACCTGATTTACCTACAATGAACAAGGTTAATATTCTACCACTAGAGGTACATGTGTTTTTTCACGTCTGACATAAGGGACATATACCCCTTGTCTGGTTTTGTTTTCAAACTGGTGATCAACACATAAAAACTGACTTTTATCCACCTGTTACTCGTTTGTAATTTGTGGTCTCTTTCGCCCGAGGCAACATAAACCAATGAATTGATTCTATTCATTATCCATACAAAAATGATATTGACTTTCAAGTTACCACTTTTACCGAATTCACCAAGGAAGGACGAGAATATAATTTGCCCCCCTTGTGTATGTTGTATGTTCTGTGGAAAAAAGAAAGGAATCTCCGACAAGTACAGTTCTAATCTCTTGGGAGGTTTGAACCCATGACCTGAGGGACTACGTGTAAGGCCAACGATGCCATTAGAGAAGACCACACTTAGCAAGTTCTGCTTCATTTCACTGTGACAACATATCTACCAGGTTTTACAAGTCTCCATAATTATTCCCACATCAGTCGCAATTGCCTCCTGAAGCATGGGGTCTGGAACTTGTCATAATGTTTGGTGAAAAACAACATTACTGCCAATTTTTCCTTTGTATTGTGCCGCACAGCCACAATATTCTTTGACATATTTTGTGATATATGTGATGAGTTTTATACATGTTTATTTCTGATGGGGGCAGTCCTACCCATTATGCAAAGCTCAACACTAGCACCTGCCCACTTGCCCAGGGCAAGTGAAAATTTATGGAACTTAATAAGTAAAAATGTTCAACTCTAAAATCAGAAGAGTATTAAAGACTTGTGTCTTTGAATTTTGTGTAAATTCCAATTCAGTGTAACCTGTAATAACACTTTCAACAACGTACTATCTCAGTCTAAAGTAACACAATTAACAAGCATTATGTGTACTTGGGTGAGTAAATATTTTGTTCGGGCAACTAGATGAATGAAAACAAAAGGTTTGCTTTCCCTATTGGGCAACAGGCCAAAAAGGTTAGTGTGGAGCCCTGCACTATGTCTTTTATAATTGTACATCAAGGAATTGAAATGTCTCATGATGTAAACTAAATTTTTTACCAAATATTCCCGCACATGAAATATAGTCAAAGCTAACAGCCTCCTTTCTACAGCATCCACCTGCCCACAGTAGCAAAATAAAATTAATTCCCATGAAAACAAGACCAATCTGTCTACAACAGCCACCTGCCTAGAAAGACCATATTTTTATTGCTTCCCTTCGGTGGCCACTATAGACTGGTTTCACTGTTCTTTATTTTCAGTCAGAAATACTGGGGGAGGGGGCTCCCTTACATTGCACCAGTGGTGAAACCATAGTGGGGGGGGGGGGGAGGGGGGAGGGAGGCTGGGGGTACATGGTTTTCAACAATTTCTGGAGCCCTTCTGCTGCACCTCTGATACCCCACGTGTAGCATTAAGACAGGAATAATACGTTATCCTCCACACAAATGCACCCACCATGCTCCACCCCCTCCCCCTTGCAGGTTTCTGCATATTGTGCCCTCTATTTGGAAAACACTGGCTACACTACCGCATCAAGGCTTCAGTAGACTTGAAGATTTACATGCAGAATTACACACAAAAAAAGGGTTTCACAGAAATGTAATGCGTGTGTAGTTTCAGTGCAATCATGGTACTGAGAGGGCTAATGTTTTGAGATCACAGGACTTGAATCAAAATTTTTCTTCTTTTTCTTCTTTCTTCTATTTCTTCCTCCTCCGCTTTGTACATTCTCTTCTTTTTCCTAACTTTCTATTTCTCCTTCTTGTCATTGATCTCCCCTCCCTCCTTTTCTTTCCCACGTCTTTCCTTACTTTTCTTCCCTTTTTTATTCCTTTTTTGCTCGGTTTTACTTACATGGTTAAATGTGAAACGTAAATGATGAGACAATAACTATGTAACGGATTACGTATAGAACTGTTAAAATTTTACGTAATATTTTTACGTCATGTCTGGGAGTTGATCTATATATTTTATTAAATATAACTGTACATAAGTACTTTTTTATGAATAATTTTACGTGTAATATAAATAATGCATTGTATCATGTGCAATTCGGCAATGCCGTGAAACGTGATTTTTAATAAAACCATGAATAATAATAATAATAATAAAGTCCCGTTGGATAGGAAGGGTTATTTGAAAAACCTACCCATACTTATCCATGGAGTTAGGTGATGGAAACGATCTCATCCAGCCTCCCCTTCGGCTATACTCCTCTTTACTCTCCAAGACTATCTTACGTTCCTCAACGCTCAAGCCGGAACTATCCTTGGGCACGGCCGTCTTTCTGCCCGAGTTGGGCCGTGACAACTTGTTGTTTATCGTACCTGCCGAATTCGGACGTTGCCGCTGTAAAACGTAAACATGAGGCATATTGAAATAGTTGTTATTCCACAATTGTAAGTAATGGAAAATACATGTAATAATATTTATGCAACAGCTGACATTATTCAGTGAGATACCGGTAATGGATAATAATGGTTAAATCTGAGAACAAACTAACCAACAAATTAACAGGATTACACAAAGAAAATAAAGATGTTTATGGTCAAAAACAAATAATCATGACCAAATTATCTTGCAATTAGTCACGAAAAGAAGTGAATCTAATGCCCCTAAAAAACATACACACACTGAAAGTCATAAACTGAAAATGTAGACTTTTTGCATTCCAGTACTAAGTGTGAAATCTTCACTAATGCCTGTGAAACATGTACACTAATATTACAATCATGCATGTGTGTGTGTGTGTGTGTGTGTGTGTGTGTGTGTGTGTGTGTGTGTGTGTGTGTGTGTGTGTGTGTAGTGTGTGTGTGTGTGTGTGTGTGTGTGTGTGTGTGTGTGTGTGTGTGTGTGTGTGTGTGTATGTATCTGTGTGTGTGTGTTAATGTATGTGTATGTGTGTGTTAATGTACGTGTATGTGTATGTCGGGGGGGGGAGGGGGGTGTAAGCACCTCCCATCGAGGAAATAATTAAATACTCTTCATACCAATTGATAACAACATGCAAATTGAGGATGGCCTCGATTTGCAAGGTAGTGCAACGGCTGGAAACCATGCTTGTTTGTAAAGGGGTATGTTGAAAATTAAAAAAAAATAATATGCACTGGATAAGGTTGTTTGGTTAACTATCAAATGCACATTGTGTGTCCACGGTATATACACACAATGTCTCCTCTGGGAGGTCAGTAATCTTGATTTATAGTCCATGTTTGTATAATTTTGTACAATATCCTCGATTGGTGATGCTTAATAGTATGTATGTGGGTGCATGTGCATGAAAGTTGAAAAGGTGGTTTATTGTAATCAAAGACAGAACCATCTCAAAAATAAAGAAAGAATCGGTGAGATAAATTGGTACAAACACACACAAAAAGACAAGAAAACAACCAAAAACTCACCGAAAAAGCAGAGCCTATGCGCTCCTTCTACGGGTGAAATGTAATGAAGACAACACAGGGCAATGTTGAATGAAGGCATGCAAGAATGACAGAAAATGAATGTAAACAAGCAACATAGAAAACAAAGGGAACAAACATGAGGTGAATGGACAACACATTCATCTTCCAGAAGTTATATTTGAAAGATAATCTTATACAAGTTCACAAATATGAACAGAGTGATATGAGCACAGACTTTGTACCAAACCTCCTATGAAACTATTGAGAAAACTTTCTCTTGACACTCAGAAATTTCTCAACCACTACCAAACTTTCCATGATTCTTTTATGTATTTTATGTGAGAATGTATACTTTACAAAATTCATCAAATGACCTTGAGGTATGTCTGATATGCATATGTACATACATACTACAATACTCAAATTTTGAGAACCATCATTTTCCAAATGTTAGTAGCCCGATTACAGAATCTGGTAGTTCCAGAATGTAATCACAGCAAACATACAAATAATATGATTTATCATCTTCTCTTATTCTGTCATATTTCATTTCAGCTAAAAGGTTGCAAACAGAACCCTGAAAATCCATGTCCAATCAAACATACATACAAATGAGAAAGTACTTGCAAACATTTGGATAAATGTATTTAACCTGTAACAGCATACTTATCAAAGAAAGTCAATCAAGTGGAATTAATTAATCTTGTGGTAATACAGTACATTCCAACTGCACAGTTTTCACAAACAAACCCTGGTCCTTATTAATCAGTAGCTAAATTTTGTGATTATGTGAATGCGATTATATTAACTTTTTAATTCATGTAACACAAACACATGCACACAATAAAACAGACACACACAAAAATAAACATCGATCCTTTCAAGCAAATTTATGTTTTGAAATCAACCACTGTTTCAACCATATACAGTAACAAGTTTTATATACTTCAGAAGGGTTTTTTTGTGTTTCTTTTTAGTGATTTTAATGATTTACTCTGCATTCTTTAATCTACCCATCTTACCTACACTACCAAAATAAAACAAATGGGTTTAGCAGATAATAAATGCCTGAAAACAAAACTGGAAAATCCTCTGCCATTAGTATACACTAAATGTAGAATACCTGTACCAGTTATAATTAAAAAAAACTTACAGTCAATGCTCAGCTACCATTGTTGGACAAGTAACAGCACAACTCAGTGTTTTGAGAAAAAAAATCATTATATGAAGGGCATATCCAAGGAGCTTACAGCACACAACCCCCCCCCCAAAAAAACCCACACACCCGAAGTTCCCACTGGGTGCCCTATATGAAAAATTCCTGGGGGCAGATTCACGAAACCGACCTAGGACCATCCTAACAGGTTAGAGTTGTGGTTGAACTTAGGCCGAACACCCCACGAAACTGACTCCAACTCTAACTCCAGCTCTAACTTGATCAACGATAGTATCGGAAACTATCGTTCAGAGTAATCTCAATTCTAGACCCTGTTTTATGGGGAATGTGATCATTCGGCTATTTTCATTATTATTCGAATGTTTCATGTGTGCAAAATCTCATAGACTAAGATTTGGTCAAATACACGTTATTTTTACTAATGAGCCACAAAACAAATGTGATATTTCGAAATAATGAATACTCAATGTTTTCCTGCTCAATCAATAAAAATCTACCCCGGATTTCATAGTCTAAACCTCATATTTTTATTTCTTTTTCAGAGAATGTACATTGCTTTGAAATAGTTGAATCGTGTCAGTTTCTCTTTGAACTAACTAATATTACAGAAGCAAAGTTTTTTTTATTACAAAATTAAGTATAATTACAGATTAAATTCAAATTCAAGATGTACATGTGGAAATTTTTGATTGCGCCTGCAATGGAGGATAGGTATCATTAATCATGCAGTATGTGAATGAAGCTGAGGTATTTACAGGTGTATGTTCATTGTAGTCTCAGACATTTGTGAAGCATGCATTCTATAAATATTAATCATCTTCAATAACAATACATTCATGCTTGACACATGCGTACACTGCGATCTTGTCGGTGAACCGTGGCAGAGAACAATAGTTAGAGTTGCTTCTCAGCAGACCCAGCATTTAGAGCTCGTCTTACAGCTAATGATCCCAACTTGTGTTTCGAGATTCGTAACCAAACCTAAATATGGCTGCTAAGATCAATGATCCCTGTTGCCATAGTAATTGTAATTGGTCCCGTTTTGTGAATCTACCCCCTGGTACGTTGGTACAACCCACGTAATATGCACGCCAAAAATCTTCCTGCCCAGCAGTGCTGCTACTGTGGTCACAAAAAACATCAATTTTGATGGTCCTCCTGCGAGACCCCCCCCCCCCCCCAACCCAAAATGGAGAACATCATATCCTGGCTACACCAAAACTCTTCAAAAGGAACAAAACTTGAAAATATATAACCAACAGAAATTAACACAAATAACCAAATCTGTGACAAAAACAAGCCTCACAAGATTTATCACTTTAACAAAAAATTAAATCAACCTGTTGCTGGTTCAATTACAAGGGGAAGGGGAAATCTGGAGGTTCCATGACATCTGCTCTGGCGACAATGGCCCTGAAGACTATTTTATACATTAATCCAAATCTCAACCCTAAACCCTAACCCTTATCCTAATCCAATCCTTAACCTTAATCAAAACCTTAACCCTAGCCCTATTCTGAACTGAAAATCCAGGGTTCCAAGCATTTCAAGAAAAAAAATGCCCTGATTTTTCCCTGATGAAGTCTCAAAATTCCATGATAATTATTTTAACTCATTTCCAGTTTCACATGTTTTCTATGTCGTTGCAGTGAACTATTTGCAGTATAAAACAGTCAAAGAGGCTACACTACAAAAAAACACCATAGCCAGTCATTCAATGGATGTTGTTTTGATATGCTACAAAATATAACAGAGTCTGACTGACTTATTTCGATTTTTGGGCCAATTAAAATTCCCTGACTTTTCCCTGATTTGAGGCATTTTTTAAAATCAAATTCCCTGACTTTTCCCTGACTGGAAAAAAATTCCCTGATTTCCCTGATTTCCCTGATGGGCTGGGCACCCTGAAATCCAATGGCAACCTTAGCCTTAACACTGTTTTCTAAGATATTATCACTGGGGGCAACTGTTGTCGGAGCAAATGTCAGATGACCAATCAGGATGATTGTAAAAATGAAGGGAGTGACAAACAGGGGAATCGAGGAGGTGAAAAAGTTATCAGCAAAAGGTTAATCATACATCCTACAGTTATTACTTTATTTGGAGTCCATAAAGTTGTTATCATCCCAACATTAGTTACAGTCTGTACAAAGACACAAAGTCACATGGAACAGTGATTTCAAAGTATGTGGCATCACTTCATTGAAATTGTAAGTTACATCATAATATCCACAATTATTATCTAAATGGGGGGTTTCAAGTGCCGTGATATTATCGCGTATCCCGCGCGCAAAGGAATGCGCGTATACGCGCTACCGTGAGACGCGTATGGTATCGAAAATATCATACGAAAAAATATCAGATACATCCGGGTACTTTTGTACATGTATTAGTTTACAAGTTAATTAAGCTTTCCACCCGTGTTTTCCACACAAATAATGTATTAAAAATTTAACCATTTTTTAAAAAATTACCCTATATTAGTATATAGGCCTATTGTGCTTTTGTATAATGTGCTGGCTTTGCTTAATTTACTAAATTATAGACTGAGGAAGATGTGATTTCTGTTGAATACGAAGAATTAAATGTTGTCACACGAAGAATAAATCAGAGCGGGCAGTGGTTGCCATTGAAAGACTCAATGATTTGTACAGAATTTTATCAAATTTTAATTTTGCTAATTTTCTAGAGTTTAGATAATAATGATAATATTGGATGGCTTATTTCGGTGGACACAGAAAATATTGTACTCCTTATGAAAATATCGGACTTGTCTGCGACTCGTCCGATATTGTCACAAGTCAATACAATATTTTCTTGTGTCCACCTCAAAGCCATCCAATATTATATAAATGTCAGTCAATTACCGATCCTATAACACAGA
>JZLH01S0624787.1:16135-34481 GCA_001188425.1 Eucidaris tribuloides | reverse complement strand
TATTAAAATAAATGTATTTCTAACTAATTAACTAACTAACTAACTAACTAACTAACTCACTCACTCACTAACTCACTCACTCACTAACTCACTAACATATGTAACCAATAAATAAAACCATAGCCAAATAAAAGAGTGTTCTATCACATGGCATGCATTGTTTTGTCCATGTTTAATTTTCAAAAACAGAAAAAAAATCTATTCAGCTGTTATCAGATACTACAGAATTAAACTTGTGGGGTGGGAGGGCGGGGGGGGGGGGGGGGGGAAGGAAATCACTTCTCCATCTCATTTTCTCACCTGTTGCCTGAGGGTGCTAGAGGATGCCAGCTCCTGGTTTCGTTTGCTCTGCTGCACCCGCCTCATGACGGGATCCTGGACAGTGACACCTAAAAGTTAACAACAATGGTTAACATACAGAAACATATTCACTATCAGTATGAGAAGGGAGTCAAGAGACAATTCTATTATTACTATTGTAAAATAACTAATTCCATTGATAATTAAATAATCTATATAGAAGCGGAATAAATGAATAAATAAATAAATACATACTTTTAATAATGGAGATGAAATTTTGTTGCCAAGTTTACACATTTGACACAAAATGTAACACTGGTTTTGCTGAATTTGTCCAGAAGAGCTTTATACTACTTTGATTTATTTACACTGAAATAGACCAAACATGGCCTGACACTGAAATTTTCATCTCCATATGGTGTTTCATTAAATTAATTGATATTGGGTCTAAATCCCAGGAAACTGGTGAGCATCACACAAAACTGGAAAGGGTAATCTTGTAATGAACGTACCAGTAAGACTGAAGAGGTCTCCACACAGATTGGATTTGATCTTTAGATCAAGAGGGGCATCACTGAAAAATAAAAACAAGAAGATGGAGCACTTTCAAATAAATGCATCTGATTTTAAAATGTAAATCAAATAACTGGAACATTGTAATCTCCTCCCCCCTCCTCCTTCTTTTTCTTCTTCCACCATTTTAATCCTTATCCTTTTCTTCCTCCTTTGTCTGCTTTATTTCTCACTTTTACGCACATCAGTGAATCTCAGAGTAAACAGATGAGTTGGATTGATTCTGGGCTTGAGTCCATTTTTTATTACAGGAATTAGGTTTGTACTTGCCATCATGTCCCAATTAAAAACAAACTGCAAGGTTTTATTTCATAAAGGACTTAGGCTCTAACTTATGGAATGAACAACAATATTACAAAATATCAAGATTCCAAGGGTTGGAGGTGTCTTGTTTACCGATTGTCATGCTATATACCAATGGGCACATTACATTATCTTAAATTAATAGGCTAAAATTGTGAAGCTTCATTTTAAAAAATTGTCAAACTTTGATATCTGAGCTACAAAGTGGTGTTTAAATGGACAAATAAACACCCTAGAATACAAAAGTTTGGAACGTTATGCTGCCACTGGCAAGATATGCATGAATAAACAATTTTCACTCTGGTGGAGGATAAAATAGCCTAGATATACACACAGTAAGTCTATGGGAGGAAATGGGCAGGTAAATCCGGTCAACTTGAATGATTGTAGATTTTCACTTAATTTTAAAGCACTAAATCATCATTTCAAAGTACAATTCTTTCAGGGCTTCATTTTTAGACCTTAGCAAAGATGCTTACATGATGGAGGATTATGTAGCTCACATTTTTGAACTGTGGTCATTATCAGCCAGTCAATGCTGTTCAGATTGAAATCCAATTCACCCTTCACAAAATAAAAAGAAAATTGGCTTATAAGAAATGAACGTACCAGGCGAGTGATGGTGATAAGTTGACTTCAAGAACCCAGGGCTTGAGGTTGGCATCAATGAGGATGTCAAATCCGTATAATTCTGGAATGAAATAATAACATATAGACAAATCAAATATACAAGCTAAAACTGATTTATGTCGATACCATTTTTGATTGAATGGAAAGTAAATTGTCTGTCAGGTGACAAGACCTCCAATCTCAAAAATGTTAAATGTACAGGAAAGCCAAACAAGGCAAACGCCAAGCATTGTCTCGCCTGCATATCGCAGTCATGAAGAGACTGCATGTCAAAACTAAGCTATATGACTTCTGAGGCTGTCGGCAGTTTAGGGGGTGAATTGTGGTTTTGACAGTTTGCATACGCAATAATGGTATAGGCCTACTTTATCCCTAGGAAATCAGATAACACTGCTGTTAATACTATGAAGCTATAATTAATCTGGTTCAGGTATAGAGAGTAGTGAGTTCACTGATATTATACAGTCAACTGTAGAATGAACTCTGTTGAACTGAAGTAAAATGTTAGTGTGTAGAAAGGATCAAATTATAAAGTTTTCATGTCATAGTAGGAACAAAGTGGTGTACACATAGCACAGTGCCAGTCATGGAAAGTTCATTGACCTTTGACCTTAATCAATTCAACTCACATTCAAACTTGACCTGCACTTCAAGAGATGGACCTCTAGTATGAATTTGGTGATTCCACGTCAAAGTATAGAAAGTTATTTAGGTGTACAACTAGCACAGTGCCAGTCATGGAAAGTTCATTGACCTTTGACCTTTGACTAACTCAAATTCAACTCACATTCGAACTTGATCTGTGCCTTCAAGAGATGAACCTCTGGTATGAATGTTGGTGATCCCACTCGAAGCTATAGAAGTTATTGTGTGTACAAACAGCACAGTGCGAGTCATGGAAAGTTCATTGACCTTTGACTTGACATTATCAATTTCAACTCACATTCGAACTTGACCTGCACTTCAAGACATGGACCTCTTGTATGAATTTGGCAATTCCTACCTCGAAGGTATAGAAAGTTATTGTGTGTACAACATAGCACAGTGCCAATCATGGAAAGTTCATTGAACTTTGACCTGTTGACCTGTATTTCAAATTCGACTCATATTCGAACTTGACCTGTGCCTTCAAGAGATGGACCTCTGGTATGAATTTGGTGATCCCACCTCGAAGGTATAGAAAGTTATTGTGTGTACAACACAATTGTTGACGACGCCTACGCCTACGCCTACACCGACGCTGACGCCGACGCCTACACCGGAAATAGTGATACCTATGTCTCGCTCCGCTACGCAGGCGAGACAAAAACATGGCTGTCTAAACACAGTAACAAATGGGATAGACGTTGTTTTACCTGGCGACAGTGGCTCCATTTTTTAAAATTTGGACAAAACAAAATCTGGCTTCCCGACTACAAAATTACACAAAAATCTATTTCCACCAAAAATTGGAACACAAGGTCTTGTCATCCCAGAGATGAAATATCAGTTTAACTTTACATGGAAGTTACTGGGATAACTTTTTCTCATTTACAGCTACATTAGAACAAGGGTGGATAATCTGTGAATTACATGTTTCCTTTTCAAGTAAAAATATCTTGTACTTGGTTTGTGTAAGAGAATGCCTAATTTTATATAAACAAATGATATACTTAAACAGTAAATCACAAAAATCAACAAAGGCATGTTTTTTATATTACATAAGTGTAGTTGTGACTGAACACTTCATTCATCACAGTGGTGTCAGTACCTCTCCAGACAGACAAAACCACAATGCTAATAATAAAATGTAACAAAACAGGCAAAGTTTTTGGAGTTTTATAACAATAGTGCAGAGAGGGTTGATGCCAGTTGACACAAAGCATTAATACCATTGTTACCATTAATTCTGTTGTATCAGAAAACTTAGGTCTTACCATAACAATTTCCCCTGTACGGCACGAACATCTTGCAAGCTGTAGCCACTGGAAGTTCAGCGCATATTATTGTCTTGTTGATGACATCCTCAATCCTGGTAAGCAAAGCTATGAACATGAAATACATAATGTCATTAATTCTCCACAAAATATGAAGAATTCTAGAGGCAACATTGTTTTCAATGTCATATGTCTGAAATACTTGGAGTTTTATTCTTAAATGACTATTTTTATATGATTGAATCACTGAACGTGCACAAACAGCACAAACACACCTTGTGGTTTATTGAGTTCTAGGCATTTATTACACACATGTGTAACTCAAACTTGTAAAGTATGCGTGCTTCCTTTGAACTTTGGAACTCATTTAAAGTAAAAGAAATGATGGCCATTTGATTTTTGTTTGTTTTTTTGTTTTTAGAGAGAAATAGATGATAGATCAAATGCAGCATATACACACACAAGACCAAAACTTGAAAGATCCATGTGAATTTCTATTTCTATTAATTTATTTTGGTACTAGTGTACACATTTTGACAAATATATCAAAATAAACATTTACAAATCATACTCCACAAGTTACATTTCAAAGCACTTCAATAACACAAATTGATCTTTGAATATGTCATCTTGTACACAACAGTAAGAAAATGTAGAGCATTTATAACATTTTTCAGCAAAGTGCTGCATTACATTTTGTTTCAAAATATACTCTTTATCTCCAGTACTTTTTTCTCTCAAATAAGAGTGTAATATGTTTGATTCTGACCTTTGACATCTTTGCCTTGTTTCTTCAGGTATCTCAACATGGCTCCCAGACTCCACTTATTGCCGTAATCTTCAACGTCGGGTTCATCGCACCTGAAGTCGGAATGACAGAAAGAAGGCGGTCATACTGCATTTACTCACTGAAGATGAGACATCTCATTACCAGGTTCACAGGAAATGTGTGTTGCAGCAAATTTAAACTGTCTTCAACCAGTTGATTAAAGGGCAGTAACATGATTGGGGGAAATAAAATATGCCCCTGGAACGAAACTGGTTGAAACATATACCAATCTACACACCAGCTGGAGTGTATCTCGTGGCTGGAAGGATTTATCTTGAATTTGTTTCCTAAAGGAGAATCAAGCATGAACATACTAGTTCTGAATTTCTCTCAGGCCCCGAGAGAAATAAATCCAATACAATCAAAGCTACACAACAAATTTGTCTGTCCCAAGGCACACTGATGCTAAGTTTTTTTCAAACTTTTGATGACAAAATGTTCACAGTAAAATCCTTAAATAGTTTATTTGATTCTAGAATAGTGTTACCCAAGTTGAGGCCCCATTCATGTCATTTACCTATAACATATATTCAAAAAATTCTTACATTAAAACTCATAATTTAGTTCATATCATTTGTCTTGCTGTTACTCAGAACAAATAAATATGCTCCTAACAGTCTTTACCTGCAATCACTATAACATGGGAAATGCATGTACCACAGGATTTGCGGTCAACAGTCAAAATATTGATGCCTATGTCTCACTTTTAACAGGCATGCAATGCTATAACTACTTCAAATATAAGGCTGTGGTCCCCATTTTGTGAAAGAAGCACAATATTACTGGCTGTTACATCAGTCAAACAGTATTGACGGCACTTACTCCATCCCTTTTGTAAAGTAATAAAATCATTTCTAGACCTCTCCCCTCTCCTCCCCCTCCCCCATATGTGTCCCCCTCCCCTATATGTGGGATGAGATCAAAAGACCCAGTTATTTTAGGGTAAGTAATGAGGGCACATATTCAGGACATATATAAATGGGCACGATAACATGGCGTTGCACACACACAAAAACACCCATTATTACATAACCAAGTATATTTAATTCACATACAGGGAAAAATTGTGCCTCCTTTTGTATCCCTTTTGTCAAAGAGGGTAATATTCTATGCTGCTTCAAATTTTTTCCTCCCCTCTCCACCCCCTCTCACAAAAATGTCTTACTACATGCACACTTTTCTTACATATATTTTCAACATTTTTTTTGTCATAAATACAAGATTTGTGTATTTGTTTTGCACTTTTTGCCCTGGAAAATTTTGGCTATACATAACACATAATAATCCTACAATCTGAAGAACTCACTTGACATAGTCGCGACTCTTCTTGTTCAAACTGTAGTTGGTCAGATGCATCATTGTGTTTCGTATTGTCTTGTTGTTATGTTGATATTGCACAGTAGCAAATCTGCAAAAAAAGAAAAAGATAAAAAGGCATTAATCATAATATATCTTGTTATTGTAGACATTTTAACTCACACTAAAAATCTCTAAAATATCTAGCACTTTAAGTAATGCTATGAGATAACAACGCAGTTATTATTGATTATTCATTAACATCTGATTGTACCAGGATTAAAATAATATGTTACAAATAATCAGTGACCTAATTTGATGAAGGTTGTTATCAACTGTTCATACAAAGACAGTTTTGAAGTTTTGGTGATAATTTGCACAACAATGTTAAAAAAACTGCACCCAAATTGAATAGACTTCCTTAATTGCACAAGATTCAGCAAAAGGTTCAGCAAGTCTAGATTCACAAAAGCAAATTAATTCAACCATGTATCAACAATAATACCTGTTTTCTTTTCTTTTCCTATAATTTCTTTATCAATACACAACAAACGTATCATATTGTAAGAATTTAAAATTCTCTTTTTTCTGATCACACTTTTTTTAATATATAGAAATAAGTACATATAAACTACTGCTTCTCCAAACAAGAATGCCTACACATTAAACCCATGGCCCTCAGAAACTCATGGAAAGCAAGAAGTTATTGGATACTCAAAGCCTACTACTTAAAATAAATAGATCAAACATAGTAGTAATGCTCTTTGTCTTCATATCATGGCTTACCTTGCCAAACCTTCCTCAAAAATGTACACTCTGAGCGGGTCGTAGGATGTTACTGCCACATACATTCTCAGATCAAACTTGAAACCTATGTGACATTTACAAGAAGGAAATATTTGCACAAAACTGTTGAGGTCTTGTATTAAAAAAATAACATTATCCTATTCTTGAGTTACAAATTAGAAAATCCACTCCACTCCCTATCCCCCCAAAATGCATGATAGATAATGTCATCAAATAAACTAAACCCATATGGTTGGATTCTATCAAAATTGCAACATGTTTATTTCTAAATGTAACAGGATTCCTGTAACTCTGAATTGATATTCTTTGGTGAGGCAGAATAAAACTCTACAAAAAAATATCAAATTTAAAGTGCAGATAAAAAGAACATGAAATTACAAAGGGAAATCTTGACAATGTCAGGTTAAACTAGTAAATAGGTTTCATGTTTGTTACATTAATTTTTTCCTTCAGCCTTTCAATCTGAACTCTCACGGAGTAATTAGTGAAAAGTCCTCTTTGGTATTTAGAAAATTTTGAAAATACATAAACACAAAATATAATGGATATACAGTGGTCTATACTCCAGTGTCATAGTTGAGTAAATGAGTTACAAGCTTGAGTCAATGATACAGTAACATCTTGCCAAGTCTGCACCTGCCAAAACTTGGACTGAGTTCAGAATCAACCTCAACATTGGTATAGGCTAATTCATTTCAGAAAACAATGACACATTCACAGATGCCCTAACTGGTACCATCCAGATGTATATAAGAAGACTCCTAGATGAGAGCACACAACTATAACAGTGCCCCCCCCCCCAATGGTGGCAGTACAAGAATAATGTTTTTAACTTGTCATGTGTCAAGCATGTATAAACTGTGCCACAAAAGGCAACTTTTTGAGTTGTATGAAAATTTGTAGGAATATATCTAATGTAAAACACAATGTCTATGGGTTATAGAAGTGTAATGATTTAAAGGGTACTATTTGTGGCAGTAAATTGTGTCAGTGCCACTTTAAGTGTTAAGTTACTCACCATCTATGAGCAGAGGATTGTTCAGATACCTGGAAACAACATACGCAGCATCCAGTGGGACATTCTGAGGCTGTTGAAAAAAGGAAAATGTAGCACAATAAAATTTGCATTGTGGGAAAAACAAATAAACAAAAAATCTAATCAATTACTTCTTCCCTTGACGTGAAAACACACAGTTAGTTGGTAAACGCAAGAATTGATATTGTGGCAAGCTGTCTGATAAATGTGCATATTTTCAGGAACAATTACCAATCTTACCTCATGTGAAAATTTTGATTGGAGGCTTTTGAATGAACTAAATATTTGATTTTCACATTATACAATCACCTGTGACAACTAGTGATTTTCCTTAGGCTCACACAATCTGTCATGTCTTTTTCTTGTATTCAATTGCGATTCGGTTTGCATCCCTCCATACCTAACTGCATCTCCTAGTGCCACAGGGCCTAACAAATAATATTATTTCTCATATGGCAACCTCGGGGTGAGGAGGCGAGTATCCGGATACTTAGCCTTATGGGATTATGTTGCAAATATGGTCATTATCACGTGATCGATATTAAATATTTTTTTAAAAAATCGATACATACAGGAGGAAAAATAAAAGCTGTGTCCCCGGGGTCTGTTTGCAACTTGGCAAGATAGTTCTGGGTGCGTGAAACGCTGTTATACCGTGCCACGTCTGGGTACATAACAAGTTCAGAATTATGGAACGGGTCATAATACTTACATTATTGATCAAGAAGATGCCCCTCCCTCTTGACGACGCAACAGGCTTTACAATCCATGTCCCTCTGTCTTTATTATGTGCAGCTAGAAAAAAAATAACACAGTATTTATTGATATGATTATGGAATCTACTCGTATAACTCATAGTTGTATTATTCCAATATGACACAGTCCTAATTTGAGATAATGGGTATAATGATAATAATATTGTCTTCTTTACTATTTCAGTCTCTTCCGTGACAAACACTGCTCTCCCAAACTGCCCCTGCAATTTCATGTATTATTACCCTGTTTATACCAGGTCCCTATTTCTCTTCTAAATGCAGAGCGGCAATGTGGATAAATCATCTTGCTGAAGGATGATAAATGTATGCGGCTCAGACCAAAACCAGCCTTTAACGTGTGAAATGCAGAGACCAATCCACTACACCATAACACCTCTATCTGTCTATCAATGGTATTATTCTAAACATTAAATAAAATTGAAGTACATTTTTCCATCTTCGATGCTATTCAAATAATTCCCATGAAGTGATGTCTGGGTCTATGTTGGAAACCGAAAGAAATCAACATCTCCATTTTGTTAGTTTATCTTAACATTTTCACATCTGTATGTTTTAGGGATCAGTATACAGTCTGACCGTATCTGGCAATCAATATCTGGTGACCCAACAAACAGAGCCCTCAATCAGCAACTCAAACCTGTATGAAGTAACTTCTCCCAATGAAATACAGCGAACATACAGTACATTCTTGTGGAAAATAATACACGAACTGAGGTTTTGTCTGATTTGACCCAATGAAGTAACAATGATTATTAAATCTGAACTTAGACAAGTCACTGGAAACTATAAATACATGTAACATGGGAATGCCATTGCTCTTCCCTACTGTTGTAAAACAATGGTCAGCAGTGCTTCAAAGGTTCAGGATGTTAGAATACCCCCCTCCCTAATGCCCCTCCCCCTCACATGCCTTCTCCTTGTACAATACTTACCAACTAGATCATCATATTCTGATGGTGTGCAAAACGTCTGTGGCAAGAAGTCAAAGTGTCGAGTACCCTGAAAGAGAATAGAGGAGGTGATTTTTAATAGAACTATGATGTATGGGTTAGTGGTATTGTTAGTACTGGTTTTTATTTTCTTTTATATCACTGGCGATGCACAATATGTTGTGTGGGAGGTTGTGGTTACAACTTTACTTTCAAGCACTGGTATACACTATTCACAATAAAGGCCTAACAAATAATCAGAATATTTCATGATAGTATGGGATGCAATGCTGCAAAATACATTCTTCTCAATTCTAGGGAAGAACTTTTTTCCTACAGATATATTCCAAAGACATCAACGACATGGTGATGTACCTTTGCATGCTGCATTCGCTGAAAGTTCTTGTAGAGTCTGTCTTTCCTTGTTATTTCATAGGACCTGCATGCAAAAAAAAAAGAAGGAAAATAACAATTACAAAGTTCAGTATATAACATTTTTTTATTAGCTTCATGAAAATTCAGTGTCATCAAAGCATGCAAATGAAAGTACACTTATTTACTAGGTAGTGTGATGCTTCAGGGACAACAAATGACCCAATATAACATGATTTTCCAAAACTATCACTCTGAAAATTTTCTTTGAATTGATATTTATATAAGCTTTCCTTTAATTCTGAATTCACACAATCAATTGTTTTATATTGGCAATGCATTTGCTTTTTTATGTTTACATTACAATTTATTTCAGCTCACTCACTTGAAGACCATTTTTGTGGTGTTCCACAGTGCCAGACATGAGCACAATCGTCAATAGTGATTGACACCCTATTACGATATGACAACATTCACTGTGAGCCCATTAGAGCTGATTTGATTTTGATATAAGACATATTCACCATAGACCCACGCCTGAGATATCTCGTACAGACAAATAATATCTAAAGCAGTGTAACAACCTATTCAACTCCGATAGATGTCTTATGCTTATTCCATGATTTCAAAATACTCTGTTTCTTGAATTACATTAATATACTTTACTCCCTTTCATGAACTTATATTTGTTTGTCTACTCATATATATCATGGCCAGGACCACCTTAGTGTTGTATAGATCTCTATAGTGAGGTGTATACATCAGCAGGGAGACTAAAAACCGCAAATATATCAATTAATCTCTTTATGAGAAACTTTTAAACACACTTTCTTTTAAAATAATCATCAAGGTTAGTTCGAAATTCACTCCTTTCATGCAGTGTTGAAATTACTTTTTATTTTTAGGGAGCCATTTTGAAAAAATCACCAGAGCCATTTTTCATTTTACCAGAGCCATTTTCAGTTTTCCAGAGCCATTCTTTTTTCAGGATTCAGGTATCATCAAGGTTTTGCATCGCAGTTTGCCTTTGCTTGTTTAATAATAAATTCAAGTATCCTTGTATCATGTACCAACTATAATCAGGGGTGTGAGAGTAAGATTGGAAAAAAATCTGAAAAAAATCTGAAATGAAAAGTGTACGCGAAGTTCCATTAGGCCGGGGTCCAGCTAAAGCTAAAGCTAAAGGGTTCTACATGCTCTCTGGTGCAATCTAAGCAATTTTTGGAAACCATTTCTTTCAATTTAAACTGGTTGGTTTGGGGAAATTCATATACTAAAAAGTGTTGGAACATGAAAAATGAAAAGGAACGTAGTTTCAATATCTACTTCATTCTTCCAAAATTTGCATAAAATTTTATTTGTATCTTCTTGAAAATAATTTCTGATGGTTTTCTGACCAGAAACACTCCTTCTGAAACTTGAAATTTAGAGTAACAAAGTACTTAATTAAATGGAATATTCAGTAACAGGCAAGTTTAGCCAGACCGCTAGACAAGGCAGTGAACAGGACACCACATCTGGCAATTCTCTGACCCGACAGCTGAGGGGAGATTTCACTCCAGTGACTGTAGGCCTGCTTCCAATCCAGCTGCTCCAAGTTCGTCACTTTTTGACTTAATATCTTCGAAAAATCGGGTTAGAATTTCAGAAAAATAATTTCTTACAGTCCTGTGACACTTTTGTGGTTGAATTAATCACTTTCAAGTGCAGAAATTTGCCAACAAAATCGTAACTTAGAGTTTGAAATACGATTTTACAACACCATTTAACACATGTGGGACTACATGTAAGCATTCACCGAGAAGCTAACTGGCGCGTCCGTCATGAATTTGCCGATAATTTTGCTGCTTTTAGAACTTTAAAAAATGTGATTTCAAACATTCTGCTAACCTTCTCTGCTACTTTCAATGATTGTGTATTGAGGCATTTCTGCTATTTTTTAAGTTCTTGCCAGAATTTTCGGCGATCTTCATTTTCTTTTCTTGCTTGATGCGAGATTTCTTTTCCTGAATCAGTTAATAAGAGTATGTACTGCTAGCGCGACGGCGCGGCTGCCCCGACTTTCCGCTAATTTTGCGTGTTTGGACGGGAACGATTTTCATGTTTGGAGTCGCTCGGTACTTAGCACTTTTTGGCAGTTACGAGAGCGATCTCAGAGCAGACGAGAGCGAAATCGCTCGTCGCTCCCGTGTATTTTCAAAGCTGGTTACAATACAACACAAGATGTTGAAGTTTGGAATATCAACCATTTCCAAAGCAAATGAACAACTCCATGAAGAGGATGCAAAAGCATTTCATCCTGGCACCATTCCTTTCAACCAGATCTGAACTTTTTTTGAAAAATCAAAACCAGTCAAAAATTTTCTTATCCACTCATACCACATTTGTGTCTTCATAAAACTGCTTTAGCGATTTGATTACAGCATAATATATTTCAGTTTTGTTCAGCTGTTCTTGTGAAAATCTGATAATATGTTTTTTGTAACCAATGATCAATTTCTATTATTATTCCTCTTGATTTACTGTATATGTTCTGTTTCTTTGTTTTTGGATTTGTTTCATGTAATATGTTCATGTACTCTCTGTATGGACAGCACAAAAGACCAGCATTGTTATGTCAACAAAGCTGAATATGGGCATTCCATTGTTTTATGTGGAAATAAGTACTGCTTCTACTACTTCTTATGTAAGTGAACAATGAGAATTAAAACAAAAATGACAGAAATGCTGAGATAAAACTACCATCCTCGTACCAGGGAAAAATAAGAAGATTAAAATGCAATAAAAGATGTTCAGAAGCTCATACTTTCCATAGCAAAGAAATAACTTGAAGAACAAGTTGCCAAAGCAATTAATGCCTGCAATATTCCTCTCAATGTCAGTAAACAACAAGATATACAAATGCTGAGGCCAAGCTTTCAGTCTCCATCCAGGAAAGCAGAAGATTAGAGTACGATATAAGATGCTGAAGTTTGGAAAGACAACCATTTCCAAATCGAAGAAACAACTTGACAAAAAGGTTGCAAAGCATTTTATGCATGCCACATTCCTTTTAATGTCAGTGAACAACCAGAATTATAAAAGAAATGATGGAAATGCTCAGACCAAGCTACCGGTCTCCATCTAGGAAAGAAGAAGGTTAAAATACCATATAAGATGCTGAAGTTCAGAATAATGGCCATTAAAGAAACAACTTGATCCACAGGTTACAAAGGCATTTTATGCTTGCAATATTCCTATCAATGTAAGCTAACAACCAGAATTCCATTAACAAAACATAATAGAAATGCAGAGACCAGGATATAAGTCTCCATATAGGAGAGAACAAGATTAAATTACAATATAAGATGCTAAAGTTTAGAAAGACAACCATGTCAAAATCAAAGAAAAACTTGATGGACACAATGGGAATCACAGCATTTTATGCATTCAATATCCTTTCAATGTTTGTTTTGTTTTATTTCTGCGTTCAAACAAATTGAAATACAATTTCGAAAAGTACAAACAATGACAAATATAAACAATATGGTTTTAACAAAGGGTATTAAACAAGTAGAAAATCACGTGAGCTGATACTATACGATTAATAAACATGACATATACAAAATATACAAATATGATCAGGAATTAATATAGTAATTTTTAATAAATGAGATATAATTGAACGCAGGAGACCACCATCGTGAGCAGTTAGGCTGGATATGGATGGGGCCTCATAAAAAAAAAACGAAATCCGGCGACATAGCTCTCTTAAGAAAATTAGGTGATCAAGTGGGTGCAGTGCATTTGCAGGTGCGAGTGCAGGGAGCAGTTGTACATTTGAAAAGAAAGAAAATAACAATTACATGTATGGTTTCATAATAAGCGTTATTTCAAGTTATAGATTCTGGAGCGTAAGATTGTATTATTTGTCGCTTTAGTGCAGCTTTTAAGGAGTAAACACTTGTACAAGATTTTATGTTATCAGGAAATTTATTCCAAATGTCCGGACCAGAATGTCTGATAGATTTGTGTGTTAATAATAATTTGGGGTTTGTGAGATGGAAGTTTCCAGATATGCGAGTAGGGTAAGAATGAACAGAAGTATTGAACCTAAACATGTTATTAAAGGACGGTGGAAGTTGATTATGAATGTACTTGAACATAATGATTGCTACTTGAATAGTATTCAAATCGTAAATTTTTAGTGTTTTAAGCTTATAGAATAAAGGATCAGTGTGAGCTAAGAAATGTGATCCAGTACAAATACGCATAGCTCTCTTTTGTAATTTGAAAATAGAATTAATAGAATAGTATGTAAGTTAACAACCAGAATTCCAATATAAAAAAATTACAGAAATGCAGAGACCAGGCTACTAGCCTCCATCGAGAAAAGCGCTGGCTGGACTGCTGCTTGACAATGTGCACAGACAGCTGAAGATGAAGATGCAGTAGGAACTAGAGGGAAAGGAACTGGTTGTGATGCAAAATGGATAGAGTGACCTTCATAACACACCAGTCATAGCCACTAGCATTCAGTTAAATGGCACAGCATACTTTCTGTTGGCTTCTCAATCTGGCCTCAGCAAAAAGATGGTTACCTTTATGCAGATACAACAAACAGAGGTACGACAGAGGTAACTAAGAAGTTGGTGGGTGTGAAGTCCCAGCCAATGGCACTGACAATGAAAATAAGAAGTGAAAGGACACCAAGTTCTTTTCTTATCAGAAATGTATTTCTGAAAGAGTGGTGAGTTCTAGACTCACATGGTGAAGAGATCAAAATAGCTAAAAGCTACCAGCCTCCATCCTGGAGAGCTCTGGCTGGACCTCTTTGAGATAACGAGCACAGATGGCTGAAGACAAAGATGAAGTAGGAACTAGAGGGAAAGGAAGTGACCATAATGCAAGATGTATGGAGTGACATTCAAAACACACCAGTCATATCCACCAGCGTGCATTCAAATGGCACAGCATACTTTCTGTTGGCTTCTGAATCTAGCCTCAGCGAAAAGATGGCTGCATATTATGCAAATACAGCTAGGAGAGATCTATGACAGAGGCAAATGAGAAGTTTGGCTGCACGGTCACAGCAACTGGCACTGACAATGAAAACAAGAGGTGACAGGACACTAATTCTTTTCTCATCAAAAACATATTTTTGAAAAAGTGATGAGTTCAAGACTCACATGGTGAAGAGAGCAAATAACATCCAATTTAGAAGAAATATCTCATGGCAATCAGCTGGTTCAGAGCTGTTAAGATTCCTGAGTCACCACATGACATCACTGATCTTTGAAGAGTGGGAAATGTCTTAAGTCAGGCATTTGAGAGCAACCATTTGTGAAGACATGGAGGACTGTATGAATGGCTTTTATTAAATTTTGCTGAAAGAATAACTGTACCTTTACATACCCATGTCCATCTGGTGCATACATAAATATTTTGTAAACAATACAGAGTATCTGTATTGTTTACTGTATTGTTATCATTGTTATGACTTACAAGTGACATGTTTATGGATTATCAAGGTTGATGTGGTGAAGAAAGGATGAATGTGAATGGAAAGTATGACTTGTGAAATTTGATGACAGTTTATTATTTTAACCTGTTACTCCTGTCAGACTGTCTTCTGTTTACTATATCAGGTAGTGTTTATTCTAAATGAGTCTATGAGTACTCTGTTATCAATTTCATTATACGACTACTGGCTTTACCGGTGAGTAAACTAGTGTTGATCAAATCAATGGTTGCACAACCTGTTTTCAGCTGACTTTTCTCCGCACATGCACAAATTACAAACACCAGCTTATTATTGAAAATATTGTTGATGGGGAAAAGAAAGATTTGGCTTCAGTTAAGTTGGCCTAAAGGCAACAATCTGGAAGCAGCCCGCCTCCATATTTCTTTACGATTTACATTGACGGGGGAAAAATTGCCTGAAAGATTTAGTTTTAGAAAGGTGGCCTCATGGCAAAAATCTGGAAGGATCCCGCTTTAACGACTTACGTTGATGGGGGAAAAATTGGCTGATGGATTTAGTTTCAGTTAAGGTGGCCTTGAGGCAACAGTCTGGAAGCATCCTGCCTTCAAATTTTTCTAACGACTTACATTTTCGGATCGAAGCATGTCCAGAATATCTTCAAAGACCTGGGTGTGGCGGAACTTCTGGTGGACGAGGAGTGTCTCCATGGCGTTACAGGCAGCAGGGTAGTCACACTTGGAATCACGGACTAGGAAAAAGAAGAGAATCAGACAAGACAATAGCCATAACGTGTCTTGCTCCATTTGTATGCAATCATTCTAGTAAGTGAATTCTGATGATCAATGAAATGCCATGAATTGATTGTTTGTAAGATTGGAGTATTTATGTATTAATACATTCTGACAATGTTTGCACTTGATGATTCTTTGCCGCCTCCTCCTCCTCCTACTCCTTCTCCTCCTCCTTCTCCTTCTCCTTTCCCTTCTTCTTCATTACTTGACTATATGCATACATTCAAACGCACCTCCAGCCATGCCAAGAACTTACTTATCTTCAGAGCCATTTCTGGATCAGCGTCTTCATCAACGAAGACATGGCAGATGCCCTCGCTGTGTCCTAGTACCGGTATCCCTTCACTCTGGCTCTGAATCAATTGGACCATCTCCTTGGACCCCCGGGGGATGACCAGGTCAATGTCCTCAGACATTCGGAGGAGGTCGCTCACTTGCTCCCGCGTGCTAATCTGTTACAGAAAACGAGGATAGAAAGTGGAAAAGCAAAAAGAATATGGAAAATCAAGAGGAAGAAGAAGTAGTGGTAGACTTGCATGTAAATGTTTGTTTATTCAATCTGAGCATGGACAAGCAAAGTAACCTCTGTATGAAGTGTGTAACCAAGTCAAAATGAGATTTAAAATAAAACAAAATGTTAAAATAAAATTAACACATGGTTACAGTATATTTCAACACAGGAGTACAGGGCCAGACACAAAGAAAAAACAATTTCAAATAATGACAGACAACAATAAGTCCTGCTTTATTTCTTTTTTAATGAAAAATGGGTCCAAAGTCAGGGGTTCATGTTATACACAGGTACAGCTATTTTTTATGAATAAAACCTTGTAAACAGGATCATTATTTTGTCATCCATACGAACATACAACCTCATGCACATACACATACACACTTGCACACACGTACATATGTATGCACACACATATATATATTTTTTGTAATTAATTGAACAACAGTGGGTTGCAAAATTATGAAGATCTGGACCTCTAGAAATGCATTTGAGGGTGGTTCAAACCTATTTCAATAGCTTTTGTAAATATATATTTTCACTTCTGGACAGAATACAAGAATACAAGAATATTTATTTTGACAGAATTTGCAATAAACTACTGTTTCCAAAATTATCAGTTTTCCTCCAAAAGGGTGGGGTGGGGGATATAAATACAGGTCATCCTCCTTACCCAAAAGTGGAGGATGTACATCCCCATTCTCTTTCCAACATCTCCCCTCCATTTCCGGTAGTGTTGCACGACTAAGTCGCCAAAAGTCGGAGTCGTGACTCTCGACAAAAGTCGCGACTCCGACTTTAGAAAAGCAAGAATCGACTCCATGTTATCACATATGTATGTAGTGTTGCACGACTTCAGGATTTTTTGGAGTCGACTAGTCGCCCATCAAAAGTCGCGACTCCGACTATTTGTCGACTCTTCGGCGTTGGGTCTGCTGGCATGATCAACAGGTAAAAAGAATCATACCACAGCCTATAGTGACTGTTCAGTGTCCTCCTTTCAATGATTTCATTCAACAACCTGAATATTATGCCTGTATAATTGTCTACTACTGTACCTGAACGAGAACTGCGATTGTGATTGTATCGATGTTATTCACATGATCCAGAGAGTCGATATTCGATTCCTAAAGTCGGAGTCACGATCCTTGACACACAGCGACGACTCCGACTCTTTGGCGACTTAGTCGTGCGAACACCTATATGTGTTGCATATAACCGATCCAAACATGAATGACAATTATGACAGAAAAATATTTTTAATGATGATATATCACAAGTTGAAACAACATAAGTCAAAAAATGTTTAAACATGAACTACCTTATACTGAACATCATTATAAAAGCTAGTATGTGCTCTTTTTTACATGATCAAGCCGAGAACTAACGCAGAGAAGTGGCAAATAGTGGAAGTGCGGACTTTTGGTCGGCGACTATTCGATCCCTAAAAATCCTGGAGTCGGGCAACACTAATTTCCGGATTTATGCCCATGCGTACTCACCAGGGCTACAGCATCTTTTGCCTGATGTATCTCCAACGCTTCCTCCACCAACATATGCAGTACCTCATTGCTGTACATAGCTTCTTTGCCTCCCTTCAGTAGCAGTCCATTGGCACTGCTGATGGCTAGAGCAGCAACCTGATCAAGAAAATAGTAGGGACAGTGATTTTCCGTTTCAAGAAAAGGCCTTTTCCGTTTCCAAAAATCTGGAATTCCGCCTCAACTTGTCTGAAAAACGGAAATTCCGTTTTTCCCTAGGCTTTGTATACATGAAGAAAAATGACATTTCCGTTTACATAAAACTTGAAACA